>CABHPH010160832.1:55519-78225 GCA_902168325.1 Peromyscus nudipes | reverse complement strand
TTAGTTAGGGTTTCTATTGCTGTGATGAAACACAGTGCCCAAAGCAACTTGGGGAGGAAAGGGTTTATTCAGTTTATGCTGATCACAATTCATCATCAAAAAGAGTCAGGACAGGAACTCAAACAGGGCAGGAACCTGGAGGCAGGAGCTGATGCAGAGGCCATGGAGGAGTGCTGCTTACTGGCTTGCTCACCACGGCTTGCTCCGCCTGCTTTCTTATAGAACCCAGGACCACCAGCCCAGGGATGGCTCCACTCCCACATCAACCACTAATTAAGAAAATGCCCTTCAGGCCGATCTGATGGAGGCAGTTTCTTAATTGTGGTTACTGCCTCTCAGGTGACTCAAGCTATAAAACTATACAGCACAGTCAGTCTCTTTATTTCTTTTCTTTTCTTTTTCTTTTTGGTTTTTGGTTTTTGAAGACAGGGTTTCTCTGTGTGCCCTGGCTGTCCTGGAACTCACTCTGTAGACCAGGCTGGCCTCTAACTCACAGAGGTCCACCTGCCTCTGCCTCCCGAGTGCTGGGGCTAAAGGTGTGTGCCACCATCACCCAGCAGTTAAATCTTTTTATATCTGGGGTTTTTCCAGGAAAGTAGCAAAGAGAGAGAGAGGGATGTTGATTGTTACCGTACAAAAATATCTTCTTTATCCCTGCAAGGACTGCCAAAAGTGATTTCAGAGAGAAGGAGGGACAAAACACACGGAAATACAGCCATAAACTCTCAAGTCTAGTGGAGACAGAAATTAAAGAGTGACTCCACTGGATTCGGCACACACTCCTGGATTCGGCACACACCGGCTAGTCCACCACAGAAAGTCCTGTTAGTGTTCTGGTGATAGCCAGCTCATGGGTGCCACATAATTCTACCTCTCCCCTGACCTGTCAAACTGCTCTGCCAGCAAGCCCCGTGCTTTCCCAGGTCCATGCAGCTCCCCGTGGGAATCTAGCCCATCATCCAGTTTATTCAGTCAGCAGAAGGGGATCACTATCCAGTTGCTGCCCAGAGGATCCACTGTTCCAGCCGCTCCCACATGCTGCACCTTCCATGGCCCTTATGGATCCATATGACCACTTTCAATCTCCCCTTGCCTTGCATTGCCTTCTCTGACATTGAAGATAACGGGAGGTAATGCTGGGTACTTCCCCATACATTTGTATGATTTCGTGCTCACATTCTCAAACAGGAGTCTCCACAGGGCCCCTGGGCATATGAAAAAAACTAGTGCTCATAAATTCACGTTCATGGCAAGAGTTCCACTCAAGAGCATAGCCTAGATTTATTAACTTTTGCATCCGGGGCTATTTCCATCAATATTTCAGCAGCACCTATTTAATGTTATTATTATTTATATCTCTATTACATTGGGACAAGACTTGAATCATACTCTACTTTATGTATAGTTTGAACACCAGCTACAGAAATGTCTGGTTTAAATATGACCCAGGTATGTCACTCTTGGGCATATATCCAAAGGACTCTAAGTCAACATGCCACAGAGATACTTACACATCTATGTTTATTGCTGCACTCTTCATAACATCCAGGAAATAGAAATAGCCTACCTGCCTATCAGCAGACAAACAGATGAAGAAAATATGGTATATATACAACACATAAGTTTATTCAGTGGTAAAGAAAAATACAACCATGGCATTTCCAGGAAAATGGATGAACTAGAAATCATTGTGTTAAGTGTAATGAGCTGGACAGAGAAAGACAAACATTGGAACTTTGCTCTCATGTGCCGAACCTAGATTTAAAGTTAAAGTGTGTGTGCGCGCGCACACATGCGTGCATACGTGTGTGTGTGTGTGTGTGTGTGTGTGTGTGTGTGTGTGTGTGTGTGTGTGTGTGTAGGTTATGAAACTAGAAAGGAGATCAAGATTACTTTGGGTAATAAATATAAATAAAAAATAATTTTATGTATTATTACTGTGTGTATGTCTGTGTGTGGTGTGTGAGTGCACATGTGTGTGCATGCACATGTGGCGTACAGAGGTCAATTCTGGCTGTTGTCCTCAACCACTCTCCACCATATTCTTTCAAGACAGAGTCTCTAACTGGATGTGGAGCTGGCTGTTTTAGCTAGATTTGCTGGCCAGTAAGCTCCCGAGATCCACCTGTTTCTGCCCCCCAGTACTGGGGTTTTTATTTAGAAAGAAGTCCATTCAGATACATCATTATGAGCCAGCCTTAGACTAGGGCTCACATTGAGCTCTGGGCACTCACAGTTCCTGGGGAAAGAGAAGCATGCTTCTTTTAAGAGCTTAGGTTAACATTTAGAAGACTCTGGATTCAGTTGGTGTGCCTGGATTTGGGTCTTGGAAATTACACTACTAGGTTTGCTTTTAAGCCCCCGATTAGTCCACACATACTGTGAAGTATTTTACCCTTCACATCCTCACTCTCCTTCTGGTTTCCAGGAAGAGTTCAGCACAGGCCCACTTCACATTGCTCCTTACGACCACCTGAAATGTTGGTTTTCTTTGGCCTCTGTGCATAGTATTTGCATCTTCTCAAATCCATTCTCACACTCACGCTCAAAATCAATCCAGTCTCTGCAGAAGGACAGACAAATCAGGATAACTGTGACTCTTGAGTTTAAGGCTTTTCAGTCATGGTGGCATTTCCTGTTCAGTTTTGCTTTAGTCTCTGCACCTCTTAGCTCTGTCTCCTCAGGTCTCACTGGATGACTCTAGGGCATTGGTTCCAAACAAGAACTTACCCAGGAGGGGGCTTGGGCACCACTAGTTCCCCATTGAATCGAACTGTTGAAACTGCTTATTTCCATGATGTTTACCTATGTCAAGTTTCTTATAATTTCCTTTTTTAAAAAATGGCAATTCCTCTCTAGTTGGCCACAGAGAGTGGTTAAGAAAGGCAAACACAGTCCATCAGTGAATTTTCAAGGCCTGTCTCTGTTATCTTCATCACTTGAGGTAGATCCACATTGCAGCCCTTCAGGCTGTACTGAGCCTAGCAGCTCCTTTCCCAGGAGCCCAGGGGCCCAGGAGAGCAGCCTGCTTGTCCTTTCAAGCCTCAGAGAAACTCCTGTTCAATCCAGCTAGTGAGCTACACCCTGCCATAATGAGGCCCTGGAGAAAGGCCAAGTCCAGTGAGCTTGTGAGGATTTCCACTGGCTTGTGGCTGACCAGTGAGCTCAGAGAGAACTTCCTTAACTCCCAATGTAATTTTAATTTTTATGAGAAGGAGGTGGTCAGCTGTTTTGGGTAAATATTATTGCAACTTCACAGAGCAGATGTCTTGCGTGGTCGTGGGCTCTGCCGCCTGCTGCCATTCCCAGTGATGCCCTCGCCTTTTAGCAGACCTTAGTCTGCAGGCTGCTGTTGCAGCTGAGCTGTGACCCTGAGAAGACTCATGGTTAAGTGAGTCTGAGCGGCAGAGATACCCCAAGTCGGGGTCTGGGAGCAGAGAAGGAAGGGTGGGGTCGTTATGAGTGGATGTGTGGAGGACTGCTCAGATCCAAGGGAACATGTGCACTGATCAGCACAAAATTTTAAGGTAGGTTTAGGAACATTCCCACAGAGCACTCGGAAAACTTTCAATGTCTCTTTAATTCTGCTTAGCCTACACATGCCTCTTTGAAAGCAACTCAGACCATGGTTTCAGAGTTGAGAGGAACCAGTGTATTGGTGAGTTTTGATCGTCAACTTAGCACAATCTAGAATCTCCCGGGAGGAGTCTCAGTAAGGGATGCTGTCTAAAGTTGGCCTGTGGGCATGTCTGCGGGCGATTTTTCTTAACTAGATTAATACAGGTGGGGAGGCCCACACTGCATGTGGGCAGCACCATTCCCTAGGTTTGTATCTGGACTCTGGACGTGGCGAGAGGGCTGAGCACAAGTAAGCACGCATGCATTTATTCTCTCTGCTCTTGACTGTGGCTGTGACTACAAGTGCCTGCCTAAGTGCCTGCCTTGGCTTTGTTGCAGTGATGAACTGTGACCTGGACTTGTAGTCAAATCAAACCTTTCTCTCTTACAGTCGCTTTTGTCATAGCGTTTTATCATGACAGAAAGAAACAAGGACACACAGCTATTGTCTATTCCCACCTAGTCCTGTGACTGACACACAAATAGGGAAGTTCAGTCTACTTAAAGGTTTGCACTTGTCCTAAATGAATTAGACCATGTGAACTAGTCCACCAGTCCTAACCAAATACAGCTATGTTCCCAGATTCTGTCACCAGATGATGAAAGGCAGATAGTGGACACTCTAAAGAGATGCACGTGTGCTCTGCCTGAACTGTGATGGGGCTGGAGTCTGAGGGTCCTGAGGAAGAAAGAATGACGGGAGAGCTCACAAATTCCAACCAGATACTCTTCCTCATTTTGATCCACTGAAGAGTAAAAACTGATAGCTTTCCAGAAGTGGCAATGAAGAGCCGTTGAAAGGATCTTCCTAATTTCTGGACCTCATATTGACCATACAGACCGAGCATCCCTAATCTGGAAATGTAAAACTCAAACACTCTAGAATTCAGAACTTCTTGAGAATCAATATGACCACAAGAAGAAAATCCCACCCCCTAAAACTGTTTAGGCAAAATTAATGAAAATGCCAAATTATTTTCAGTCTTTATGCATAAAGCATATATGAAACACAGTGAATTCTGTGCTTGGATCTGGGTCCCACCCCAAGGTATCTCATTATACATCTATAAATATTCCAAATCTAGACATGCTGGTCCCAAGCACTTCAGGCAAGTGACACTCCACCTGTATTCACATACTATTGCATCTTGGTGCCTCTTTCCTGTGGCTGAAGCAATAAATCACTACACATTTAGCTGCTTAAAGTGAAACATATTCTCCCGTTGCTCTGGAAGTCAGGCATCTAAGCTAGTATTACTGGAATAAAAATCAATAACAGTATATTTAATGCAAGGGTTGACCTATTCCTCACATCTTCCATATTTGGTGACTTCTGGCACTCTTTGGCTCATGAGTGTCTTACTCCACATTGCCTCAGTCTTCAGATTACCTTCTGGGTTCACCAAACATGGGCACAGGTCTGTCTACCTCCCCTCTACCTTTCTCTCATCAGGATTCATGCGGTTGTGTGAATAACTTTTGTTATTTTGTTCTGGCTTTGGGGCCTTGATTGTATGTCACCCAGGCTGGCTTTGAACTCCTTATGTAGCCAAGGATGCCCTGAACTTCTGCTCTTCCTGACTCTACCCCCAAGTGCTGGGAAATGCATGCATATACTAGTTACAACACCCAACTTTCATTTCAAGATTGTTAATCAGAACTGAAGAGGAAAAACAAAAACAAGAAACCTTTTTCCAAACAAGGTAATATTGGAAGGACCTGGGAACTAAGACCATCTTTGGGGGATATTCTTCAGTCTATTGTATTACATCACTTGTGCCCACTGTGAATAGAAAAACTATTCTCAGGTAAAGAAACCAAGGTTCTCAGGTGGAGCTATGGAGAAGGCACTTCATCGTATCTCTCTCCTCTTCCTGTTTCTCTGTTCACAGGAATGTTTATTTACAAGGAATAAATCATATTCCTCATCCAAGAAAGCAACAAATGTTAAGTAATACAATGTTCAAAATGATCTAATAAAAACATCTAGCTGTTTGCTCCTGATTTCCCTAAGAAGTTAACTAAGATGTTAATTTCCCTAAGAAATCCATCTTTAATGTGATTCTAGAGGTCACACAACATTCCAGGTCCCACTTCTGCTTAAGAAAGTACCCCCATTACTTTTCTTCTTCCTCTCCTCCTTCACACAAAGAAAAAGTCAAGGGGAATTAATTATTCCTTTGCAAATGGGTAGTGTTTGTATACTGTTCCATTTACTCATTGACCACATCAATAAATACTGCTTAACTCCTCTCCCAAGCTAGATAGACACTGTGGCCATCGATGGAGCCAGCCGTAGAGAGGAAAGGTGGGGCTGACCCCTCTCTGTCACCGTGTAAGTGGAAAACAAACAGGACCGATGGAACCCCATGGTGAAGGAAACTTGGTGCTAGGGGAGCTGACTCAACTGAGCAAGGTGATGAGACAAGAGCTCAGGCTCTTGATGGACAAAGAATGTGGTCCCAATCCCAGTTGACGACTTTCTTACTGTGTGTCCTTTGGAATATCATTTGAGCTCTTTGAGTTTCCTTTTTTTTTTCTTACTTGTAAAGTAGAGCGAAAAACTGCTCACTCTAAACTACTGTGAGGGCTAGTAATAGGATATACTATGTACATCCTGTTGGACATGGACACTGCAGGTACCAGGAACATCTAACTCTGCGGGAGCCCGAGGCAGTCTGACGCAGAAAAAGAGCCTGAGCTCAAATGCTTCAAGTATGTACGTGCTGGTGAGCAGTCAGGAATGGCGTAATCAGGGGGTCAGGAGATGCGGCTAAGGAGGCTGACAGGACCCTGTTTAGTAGGTTAATAAGCATCCGTTTCTAATGGGGAAGTCACGTACTCAAATGTTACAGACATACCAAGGGTGGCTTGGGAATCACACACACACACACACACACACACACACACACACACACACACACACACACAATGAGTGTTACGGAGGTCAAGTGCAAAAGGAAAGATACTATTTAGCACAAAGCTGGGCAGTGACATAGAAACAGATAAAAGAGTCATCAAATAAGAGAAGTTCTGGAGTTAGAATTTACCATGAGTGGTGGGCTGTCTGGGGAGGAGGAAAGAGATAGGACAGCCTAAAGAGTCTCAAGTTGTGGCTGGATTAAAATTAGCTAAGAGAATCAGTTTCCCTCCCCCCACCTCCCTCTCTCTTCCCTCTCCCTCCCTCTCCCTCTCTCTCCCTCCCCTCCTCTCTCTTCCTTCCTCCTTATTGTCTCCATGGCTTTTCTTTCTTTCTAATCAAAACCAATCTTCCCTTGTAAATCTAAGAAGAAAGCCACGCTGGTACACAAACAGCAGCGTATGTCCGACATACTTTTCTGCTTTCAAGTGGTTGCTCCGGCATCAGGAAGCCACTGTAGAAGTATTTCTAAGTCCTGCTAGGCTTTTGCGTCCATAAAATGCAACAATTCTGATGGACTTCTCAAATTAAGGCATCCTCCAGGCCAGTAGAAATTACAGAGTATCAAGAGGACTTGGATGCCAATACACATAAAACTTTAAACACAGAGTTTTAGGTTCTGCCCAGTAATCACAAACAGCATCCCAAGACCAGTGGTTAAACTGAGGCAGTTCAATCACTACTTGGGTAGGTTACATCACCGAACCACCACTGGCTAATTTGCCATTTCATCCAGGAAGCATCATGGGCTGTCTTGACTTTACGAGAAGTTTGCATGTCTCCTGCAGTCTAGCGTCAGTCACCATGCAGGGAATGTGTTGAGCTCACATTATGTGCAGTGGGACTAGAAGCCACAGGATTCTTAAGAAGAGTTCGGTATAAAGGTGACCTACAGCATGATTGTCCAGGGCACAATACACTGGACACCACGTAAGTCCTATAAACAAGGCTTAGAGTTCAGAGGAGTGTCGTCGAGGTCCCAGGGGAATAAAGGAAGGCAAACACAAAAGGAGAAAAAAAAAATCTTAAGCAGACAGAACCTCAAGGTAAAAATGACAAGGTCAAGACTGGTCTCTTTACTGACTGCACCCAGAAAAGCATGTTCCTCTCAACCAAGCTCCTTTCCCTAAAATATTTCACCTCCTTCCCTGTTCTCTTGACCTCTCCCCGCCTCCACCCCCCACTGGTCTCAACTCAAAGCTTACTGCCTCTCTGTCCTTTTTAGGTAGAATTTCAAGTTTCCTTTCGGAGAATTCACAAAGCCCCTGGGGGTATATTTTAAACATATCTACTGTGCTGGTGATGTGTGCACAAAGCCATGGGCTAGACTTCTACACAAAATAAATCTAAGCGTATTGGCACACTCCTCTAATCCTAGCACTTGGGAAGCATGGGGAGCTTGCAGCCAGCTTAGGCTACCTGAGACCCTGTCTCAAAATAAAAAATAAAGTACATTTATCCCTGAATATTTCAGAATGATATCTTCATATTTCTACACTTGTCATTGCACGTGGGAGATGCTGAATCAACTAAAATTGGTAGAAAGTTTCTTGGAGGAGAAACAAATTAGGAGAAAATAATCCAATAAGTGAATGACTTTTAAGTTAGGTTCAGAAGAAAATCACGCAGGTATAAGCTTCAAGAGTTGAGTGCACAGTGCGGATCTCAGGAGTGAGACGAAAAGACAGAAGGAATGTGCAAGTCACGGAGCCTACAATGACCTCACCCTTCCCAATCTGGCGAAGGAAAACCAGGGACAGCCTGAGGAAAACAGAACCAGGGGAAGACAGGGCTTCAGGTGAAGGTTTGACTCCAGCACAAGTACTGTACAGAAGGAGGAAGTCAGAGAAAAAGACATGTCATGAACAAAAGCTGTCGGTAATACATAAAGTACTGGTATTTATACTCAAATGACAGAGCCAGGCACAGTGAAACAAAAGGAATGAATATAATAATCCTTATATGGCCAAAAAGAAATAAAGGTTGGTGGTGAAGGCACATGGTGGCCTCGGGTGGCCCTGTAGAAGGAATGACTCAAGGAGAAACCACCATTCGACAACATCTCCAGACGTGGACGAGAGCTAAGGGATGAAGATTCATGCTGATCTGCTTTAAGGGGCAGCATGAGAAACAAGGGGCTATTTAGAGACTGTGCTGGCAAGAGACCCTGGCAGCCCAGCCCGCAGAAGTGTGGGCTGGACCCCAAGGCTGGCCAAGAGTCCGCCATCCACGGCCAGATACCTAGTTTTGAAGAAATGAGTGATCATACGAGAAGATATATTCTAACGAATAAATTTCCTCAAATAACTTTAGCGGGCCCAGCCATCACTCAGAACTCTTTAATTTCTTCAAATTGTGTAAAACCACAAACTTCTCCCATACCACTCAGCAATGTGACTTTAAAATATAGAAGAGAAAGCAATTTCTGATTGGTTGTTTTAAAATGCTTTTCTGCTGACCACACAGTGATTAGTTTATGTTGCCCTAATTAGCATAAATTAGCATAGCCTCATTTATTGTGGTAGGGGCCTGGAGAGAGAACTCCCTATTGTCTTAAAAATCCTGTGACAATAATGCAATTTCTTATTAACTTACAAAGCAGGTCATTAACAGGTTAAACAAAGCTCTTATATAATAATATAACGTTTCTCATTCTGTGAGGAAAAATGCCCAGACATATATATGTTCACATGTTCAGTTAATAGACAAAATAACCTTTGTAAAAATGTGTCAGGTCCTTCCTCCATATGAAAAGGAGTGCTGAAATCTCCAACATTCTGTCAGCTCATTCTGCATGAGGCCGGCTGAGAGGGTGGACTTCCCTCATCCCTCAGCGGGCTAAAGAGCTGTGTAAGGGCAGACACAGCAGACAAGGCATCCCAACACCCTTCGGACGAGCCTTTCTTCTGCCTCCATTATTTTCTGGGGAAATTATGGGAAACCCCGATACAGAGTTTATCAACATGACATCACTTACAATAATACCCAAACCACTTGGGGATTTGGTGCACTGGAGGAGGAAAGGGAGAGGGCGGGGCTTAAAGAAAGGAGAAGAGACAAATAAACTAACACCATTGGAAGGTATTTGGCATTTCTCCCTTCCAACTCCAAGTCTTGTTCTAAATTAGGAAACCTACATGTCTAAAATGTCAACACTTTCACTTAAAGAGTCTGGCAGAGAGTCCATGGGTCTCGTGGATTCAGATCCCAGAGGGAGGGGTAGAGAGGAGCAAGGCACATCCCTTTTATACTAGTTGCTTTACTCTGGTTGCTAAAAACTATGCTAAACGGTATCACAGATGGGGTCTGTTGCCCACGCTCCTGAAGGATACCCAGAGACGGGGCTACAAGTGGGTTGAGCATCACCTCAGCCGCTCAGAGATAAATAGAGAAGACCACATTTGCCTGGATTGGCAGCAAATCCTTCAACTGCAGCCCTCTGACCTCCAAGCACCTAAAGTCTGGTCCCCACAATTGTGTGGAGGTATTAGTCCAACCACAGACTGGACCTCTAGGGCCTGGAAAGACAGACAAGAGCGTCAGTAAGGAGAGGCAATTCTGTAGTCGAAAGCTTTGAGGTTGCTTCCGAGTTGATGGATTCCGCTGCTCTGATAGAAGCACAGAGTTCGGGTGCGTAGCTGACGAGTGGGTGTTCACGGTTCCCAGGAGAAGAGGGAAGCTTTGAACCCCAGGATGTGCAGACACTACGTAGACGGGTGAGACAAAACAGAGGATGCACCTTGACACAACCTCCACGCCCGTAGCTGAACAACGAAAAGCAAAGACAATGCACGTCTTCACAACGCACCTTACAATAAAATAAAAGACCAACTCGAGAGAGGAGCTTCAAGCTCACCAGGGTCTGGAGCTATTTATTCAAATACATACACACTACCGAGCTGTAGAATAATTTCTGAGGAAGCCAGGAAAGTTCATAATGAAAACTGTGTAGGCCGAGAGAACAGAATAACTACTCAACTTCTACTTCCTGTGTGGACAAAAGTGATTTTTAAAGTCCTTTTAGCTGTTTCCACCTTAAAAGAAGAGATGCATGTGGTAAGTTAAAAAAATATATACAAAAACATTTAGCTTGGGAGCAGATCTTAGCACAACAGGAAAAATACAAACGAAATTGACAGGAGCCTTGAATTTCATCACCTGCTTGTAGAAAAATCTTTACAAGTGTATTTAATGGAAAACTTGAATCTCGGATATATATGCCATGGAAACACACTGCTGACAGCCATTTTCAGAAGAATTTGGTTTCTCTGGTAGGCTGTCTGCTGATGCGTCTGATTGGCGGCTCACACTCAGCTCTTGGGTAATGACTGATGAGAGTCATCCTTCACTCTGTTAACTGTGTACTGACTGGCACCCCAGCCTGACCCCATCATTAGTCATTCTGAGAATGAAAAAGGCACCTCCATGAGACTTGGAAATCAACATTATTTTAGAAAAATCTTCAACATGGACAGGAAAATGTCATATGTCAAAATAAGAATATCACCGAGGATGTAAGCAACCTGTTTTGCTTATCTTGGAGAGAAAGTGATCCCTTATATCTAAGAAAATGAGTTTTGACTCATGAGCCACTTTATTAACTTGATAAAGGCATTGGACACTGGGGGGAAATGTGCTACAGATGTAAAATTCTGCTATGTCAAATTCCCCGGCCCCAGACACTTAGTGAATTCACTATGGTGAATCCTTCTAAAGCTAACAAGACTGATGGTCTCAGCTACAAAATTAGATCAGGGTGAGTCCCCCATCAGGAGCCTATTGTTATCATTTGAATTTCAAATATCAGCCAAACTTCCAAAAGCTCACATCGGAGGCTTGGTCTCCACCTAATGGTCTACTGGGAAGTGGTCCCCAACCTGATGGTCTACTGGGAAGTGGTCCCCAACCTGATGGTCCACTGGGAAGTGGTCCCCAGCCTGATGGTCCACTGAGAAGTGGTCCCCAACTTGATGGTCCACTGGGAGTGGTCCCCAACCTGATGGTCCACTGGGAAGTGGTCCCCAACTTGATGGTCCACTGGGAAGTGGTACAAACTTCAGGAGATGGCCCTTGTTAAAGGAAGACTATTGGGGGTGTGTTTCAGGTCTTTCTTCTCACTCCTGTTCCCCTCCCCTGCTCCCCTTCTTGATCTCTTAAGAACCTTTCCTCCATCTCATTCCCATCATGCTTCACTGCCTCACCACAGACCTTAAAGCAACCAGGCCCAGACCCAGGACCAAGAACTGCACCTCCTCCATAAACTGTCTATTTCAGGCACCCTGTCACAGTGACAGAGAGCTGACAGACACGTCTGTGTGGCCAACAAATGGAAAAACAGTGAGCTCGGCCAGGCAATCTGGGGCAATTGCCTCAGAATTTTATTAATTCTTTCATTCAGACCTAAATTTAATTTCTTAAAATGACAACTCTTGGGATTGATATAGGCACTTGATCCCTACAAATTTTTTTATTTGTTTGTTTGTTTTTATTTTTTTTTTCAAGACAGGGTTTCTCTATGTAACAGGCCTGGCTGTCCTGGAACTCACAGAGATTCACCTGCCTCTGTCTCCTGAGTACTAGGATTAAAGGTGAGCGCCACCACACCTGGCAAGCTCATCATTAAAAAACATGCCATAAGATAATTTTCCTAAGGAAGGTATTTGGAAAAATCATGTATTCATTTGCTCGTGAAGCTGGAAGATGGTTCAATGGTTAAGAGCACTTACTATGCTTGCAGAGGACCCAAGTTCGGGTCCCAGCACCCATGTCATATGGCCTATAACACCAGCTCCAAGAGCAGCCTATAACCCTCTGCTCCATGGGCAACTGTACTCACATGAACATACCCATCTGCAGACACATACTCATGTATATAATTAAAAATAAAATAATAAATCATTTGACCCTGGCACACTGGGCAGCAACAGCTGTGGAGTTCTGGACACCCTTGACTGCTGACTTTATGTGCATGGAGCTTTGAGAAGTCACATCCAGAAGACAGCTAAGTGTCCTCAAGTTTCACTGGTGTCAGGAAGCCAGCAATGCCATGGAGATAAGGGATGATGTGAGGAGTTCTGTGCAGACAAGAGATGATCAGTTGATCTTGCTAGTAATTAGTTCTAGACTATAATTGTTACAACACACAAACCACTAACCCATGATCCTAGCATCAGGCCTTCACAAGAATGTCTATACTGCTAGAATTAAGAGAAGTGTTGGCTTTTAGAAAATCATGGGCTGGAGACTCAAGTCCCAGAATCGCAGAGTCTGGTGGCCTCTTCCTCTCCATGTGTAGGGCTGTGGAAAGAGAGACTTTAGGGGAAGCAGCGGGCTGTAAGGAGGTGAACGGTGAAGGGGATGTCATTTCCTGTTTGATGCTCTTGGGTAATTCAATGGTGAACTGTAGAGAAGGAAGTACATCTCACAAGGACAGTGAGGCAAGCCTTAGAGAATATTAGTTTGATATCTAAGTTGGATTTAAAACAAAAAGCAATGATCATATAAAATTATAAGGCCAATTGCCACGAAAGTCTATAGTCATGTCCTGGGGAAAAGAATGATGTAGGTGAAGCCCTGAGATTCCTACAATGGAAGGATTCCAAAATTATACTCTGGGGTTGGGGGATCTTGACAGTTACGTAGGAGCACTACAAAGCATGAGAACGTGAGGAATAGATTATAAATACAGCCTCTCAATAAGTCCTGGGGTTTGGTTAAACTACAAAATATCCTATACGAACAGGAAAGGTAAGTCACCTGTGTGAAAGTCCGTGACCTCTGTGGTAAGGATGATGAAGAGGCATTCGAACAAGAGGGAAGGGGGCAAAAGCAGAAAACACACTACTGATGAACTCAGTATGAACAGACCATCGGGCCGAATGGAAGAACTGGGTGATGTGTTACTGATTTAGTTTTCAGTGCTGGCCCAGAAGCAGGAAGCCGTGTGATGGGAAACTTCAGTTACCTTTGATTGCAGACTCCAAGCCAAAGGCAGAAAGTCTGGCAAAGTTAAGGCTTTGGGCTGAACAACAACTTTATGTTTCTTTAGAGGGGAAGTAACCAAGGGAACTGCTACTTGGAAAAAAACCGGCTAGAGAAACTTGGGTGAAAGCAATGGCATTATCAGAGCCATGGCAGGGCTGTCCTAACCTCACAGCACCCCCACACCACTGTTCGTTACCTCTGTAAGGCATGCCTGCTGATGCCCAGAGTGCAGAGGGGCAGTGCAGCCCACTTCTCTCAAAGATCTCTGTGCCACTTGCCAGGTGCTGTGTTTACCAGCCACCAGTAGTGTCTCCTTCTAACCTATGCCAGTCCTGGATACGGCAGATACTCTGTTTACACTAAATATTTCCAGCTGGATAAATATTAGTGCAACCAGAAAAAAAGCTGCTATGAACTGAATGTTTCAGCGTTTGACAGCTACTAAAAAGAACGGCTATTAAATTCTGTGTAGGCAAGACAGCTGCATAGGTTGCTTGAACATTTAAAATCTGCAAAGAATATAGGTAGAGTCTGTTGCCACGTTTCTTCATGAAGTCTTGTTAAACTTAAAAAAAAAATGGAGATTGAAGGTTGACCGTGCTCCGGTGGATGCCCTGTACACATGCATGTATGGGCAGCATGACTTGGACTTACTCGATTATTTTTACAATAGGGGAAGAAAGGAAAGATGGAAAAAAAAAAAAAGAAAGGCTTTTTTTTTTTTTTTTTTTTGCTTCTTCAAAACAGGGTTTCTCTGTGTAGCCCTGGCTGCCCTGGAACTCACTCTGTAGATCAGGCTGGCCTCGAACTCAGGGATCTGCTAGTCTCTGCCTCCTGAGTGCTGACATTAAAGGTATATGCCACTACCACCCTGCAAGACAGAATATTTTATCTGGGAGGAGCTAGAAGGGGAACTGGCATTGAGCATAATCAAAATATGTTGTAGGCATGTATGAAATTCTCAAAAAATAAATTTAAAATATTATATTAAAAAATCTAGATTGAAGATAACATTTCAAAACTTACAATGTGAAACTTGAATTCTTTAAAAAAAAAAAAGCCTTTATCCCTATACCAAAAGATTCGTAGATAAATAAATTTGTTTTATCAATATATTTTAAGTTAAAATAAACATTCAAAGCCTGTAGCATAACTCCATGGCAGAGCGTTCATGGTCTCCACTGACACCAGGACTGCACATGGTACATAAACATACATGCAGGCAAAACAGCTACACATATAAAATAAAAATATATAAATCATTAAACACACACACACACAAAAGGACTATCACAGAGATGACGCAGCATTGCACGTAACTCGTGAACCTAATGAGTAGACTAGCAGTCATGAGCGATCAGCAACCAGGTGGAAGGGACGGAGAGGCTGAGTGTGGGGTTGGGAGCAGGGCTGGGGTGTGGTGGTTACAGCAAGCACACACTGTACACACGTGCAGAAATACCACACCAAATCCCACTAACACACACAGTTACTGTGCGATAATAACAATAAATACAAAGCACAGTTGGGAAAATAACTATCATCTAGTGCACTTTAAAACGTACAAAGGAAGATTACTAAGCTGTTGTCAACCAACAGAGATATTGGGAGAGCTGAATGATCGGGTTCAACCCTGATTCCCCCAAAGATGGGAAGGAGTAAATGGAGAGTTATGCCTAATATACTTAAGCCTTGAGCTTATTTCTAATGCCAGGACAGCTTAGAGAGTTGGCGCTAATACATGGCTTAAAGAAACACATCCTAGGTAGTGTTTCTTTCTAAGCTAACAGCTGCTATCGGATTTATTAGAGAAATAATAGAGAAATATTTACTTTAAAAGCAGCATGGAAACCAGAATGGCTGCTACTGGGTGCAGAGGAGCACCAATTCTCTACTCTCACATCTTTTTTTTTTTTTTTTTTTTTTTTTTTAAAGAATGTGGCCAAACTGGAAGCAGAAATGGCCTAAAAGGAACAGAGAGTTCAAAGCAAAGGAATGCATGGCTCTTCCTGCCTTGCTGTCATTTGGATCCAGTGATGGGTAGCCAAAGCCCTTGAGATCTCTGTAAAAGTGTGGCAACCCTTGAGCCCAGATTGCTTAGGAGGGTCAGGTAGACAAAACACATTAGTGACAGAGGGCAAAGCTCTTGAGATAAGATGTTGCAGGAAGAAGAGGTCTGATAGGAGACTCCACTTACATAAGATCCTACAACAGTCAAACTCCCACAAAAGGCATAGGAGAGGCTGCCGGAGGCTGGAAGAGGAGGGTGGGAAGTTACGATTTACCAGCTTTAGGGTTCGTGCTTTCATTTACTAAGATTAGGGTATGGTTTGAATGTCTCCCCAAAGGCTCATAGGCTGGAAACTTGGTCCGCACTGTGGCAATGTCAAAAGACAGTGAAGTCTTTAGGAGGAGGAGCCTAGCGTGAGGTAGTTAGGTTATTAGGGTTATCAGCCTCAGAAAGGACTAATGGAACACCTGAGAGACTGCGATGCGGTCCACTAGAGAGGGCTCTTATGGGAAAAAAGCCTGGCCCCCGGTCTCTCTGGCTTCTTCTGCCAGATGGGGTGCTCAGTCTATATGTGCTCTGGCTGCTATGGTACCATCTGGCTTGAGGTTCTTACCAAAGGCCAAACAGATGTGGCTGCTTAAATCTGGACTTTCCAATGCTGTGAGCTCCATAAATCTCTTTTCTTTACACACTGCATGGCCTCAGGTATTTTGTTATAGCAACAGAAAATGGGCTAAGACAGGCATAATGAAAAGGTGGGTGTAGACAGTATAATGGTTTTACAATATTGTGGATTCATTTAATGCCACCGAATTGCTCACATACAAACCGTAAAAATGATAAATACTGTGTTGCTTTATGTTTTCCCACAGTAATAAAACAGAAGTCTTGCTTTTGACCAGAAACCATGAACACTTCATGTGAATTCCAGATTCTTGTCATTTGGACTATCTTCCTACACAGACAGGAGCCTTGGCACTGACTAGGGGCTCATGACCAGAAGCAGCCAGGCCTGGGCAAGACAGCGTGGCAGAGGACTTGGCAAGGGAACCAAGTGTAAGAAAACTGACAAGGGTGGGAACGAGGAAGAATTCAGCCCTGGCACAACTCACTGATGAAATAGCTTCCTAAATATGGATTCACTGGCTTCAGGAGACACGTGTTCCTACCAATGGGGACGTGAGAAGATATGGATTGGTTTAGGAGACACGTGTTCCTATTTCTGGGAACGTGAGAAGCTGCTCGTGTCTTTGGTAAGAGTATTCAAGCATGGGGTGACTTTTAATGACTTTTAAGTTCCCTCTCAAAAAGGCAAGCAAGTAGTGTTTATTCCTCCACCATGATCTCCTAGAACCACAGGACATTTTCAGAAATGTCCCCACTGGTGGAAAGTAAGGGAGATGGATGGGAAAGGGACTCAGGTGATTTCGCTACTCTATCTACTCTTTGAAGAACAGCTGGGATATTACAGAATTATTACAGATATAAGCAACGAAAGGAAAGAAACCTTAGCAAAGAGAATTGTCAAGTATGACGGTCATCACGTCATAAGCTCATTGGATTGGTTTTCCAGAATCCTTCAGTTACCCAGAAAGGACCGTTTGGGTAGTTTCTATTTTAGAAAAATCTAAACGCCTCGGGGGATGGCTCAGTCAGGAAAGTGCTTGCTCTGCAAACAGGACCTGAGGTAGATTCTCCAGATCTCCTGTAAAAACAACAAACAACAAATAAACAAAGGACAAGGACACATTCCTGTCACCCAGCACTGGGGAACAGACAGATCCTGGGGCTCTGGCCATGGAGCTCCTACTGGTCCAGCTCCAGACCAGAGAGAGACCATGTCAAAATTAGAAAAAGGGTGGGCAGAACCTGAGGAACTATATCTGAGGTTGCCCTCCGGCCTCAGGAAACAGAGACAGAAAGACAGAAAGACAGAAAGACACAAGCTACCTCAATCCAGCAGTGCTTATTTAAAACTACTCTATCAGGCCTGCACTCCAGTGCTCAGGAGGTTGACATGGAAGAATTCCAAGTTCTAGGCCAGCCCAGACTACATAGTGAGTTCTAGGCCAACCTGAGGTAGGATATATTATGAGACCCTGCCCCCTCCCCACCCTACCCCCCAAAATCACCTTATAGTGAATAAGAACCTTTCCCAGTTCCACCCCAAATGAACTGTGCACCGCTGCCATGTCTTTGCTAGCTACCTCACAGGCAGGTCTCCAGACATAATAGAATTGGTCTCAATATATTATTATGGCTCTGACAAAGGGACCGGAGTCTGCTGGTGAGAAGGTGACTTTACCCCCTAGGCATCCAGGATTGTTTAGCCCACTGAGATGAAATTTACAAAAGGTAACTGAATGATGAGAAAGAGTTAATATAATTTCTTCCGCCAGAATAATTTACTTCCCATTTTCAGGCAGACAGGCCCTGGCCACACGGTCTTTTCACTCCATCATTCTCCTGCAGTATAGCAGGGGCCATTAAGCTAGGTAAAAAGATGAATTGCTAGAGATGATTATGCTTGCCTCCAGCAGCCCAGGAAATGTACTCAAGAACAATAAAAATACCCGATGACCTGTCAGGGAGATGCTTATGCAAATGAGAACATCACCACTGTACGCGAGCTTGTTCGGCGAAAGCCCATCGTGAAATATAGATGGAAAAACTGCAGCACTGCAAATAAGGAACTGGTTTCACATTAGGATATGCTAGAAATGAAAATTCATGTCCAAACGCCTGATTCAGCTCTAAAAGAAGACAATGACGGACATAGATCAGCGCCCAGGCTCATTTCCTTTGGAAACAATAACTCCACGAGATGACAGTTCTTGTTGCTCTCATGAATGATGCCACTGGATGCTGAAAATTCTTTGTAATCCTCAAGGTGTAAAATACATTGTAAATCTACGTCAACGGAACCTTTCTGCTCTTAAATAGTAAACGGTATTTCTGACCCCAGATGCATTAAACCTTCAAGGGATCTGTGAGAACTAAGGAAAAAAGAAGCCGAGGTAACCGACGTAAAGCCAAGCAGCGAACCCCTTATGGAAACTGGAGCTGAGCTGAGGCGCCTTGCGGCCCAGCTTTCTCCTCCACTCAGAGCTGGATGGCAAAGAGCACACTAAGTAAAAGCCAGGTTTTGTCTTCCAGGAGCGCTTGGGCAGTTACACAGGAGACATGCGGTCTTTACCACAGTTTCCCCGGGGCTTGGGCTTGCCATCTGCAAAAATAAGCATAACAGCACCTATCTCAGAGGGCTGTGGTGAGAATTTTAATGGGGTCCCACTTATAAAGTTCTTAACATAGTGCTGGCAGGTAACTAAGGCCTCATTTAACACATGCCAGTTGCTAGCAGATGAGACACCCACCTGGCCACCTGCGAATCCACTTGAATCTCTATGAGTGTGATAGAAAAAGAACTCGTCACTTACACCTCCAGTGTGTCGTCCCCCCCCCCAGTCTCCCCACTTCCATAAGCTGTTCAGATCAGAAACTTCAGAATTATCCCCCCCACATACATTTTTAATTGAAAAATGGATTTTTTTCTCATCCAGTATATCCTGATTACAGTTTCCCCTCCCTCTCCTCCTCCCAATTCCTCCCCACCTCCTCTTCCATCCAGATCCACTCCCTTTCTGTCTCTCATTAGAAAGGGACAGGCTTGGGGTTGGGGATTTAGCTCAGTGGTAGAGTGCTTGCTTAGCAAGCGCAAGGCCCTGGGTTTGGTCCTCAGCTCAAAAATAAAAGAAGGGACAGGCTTCTAAGAGATAACAATATAACAAAATAAAATATAATAAGGTAAAATTTAAAAAACACATCGAAGTTGGACAGACAAATCAATAGAAAGAAAAGAGTCCCAGAAAAGGCACAAGAATCAGAGACCCATGTAGCATGACTCTTAAAAAGTTCTTATTAATAAAATCAAACCTGGAGCTAAGTATTGGGGTGAACACTGGAAGGTCAGAGAGACAGAATAAGCCACAGCTATCTCACCTCACCTCACCACGTTGGGCGCCAGATGTAGCATGAATCTTAGAGAGTCTTATTAATAAAATCAAACCTGAGGCCAGGTATTGGGGTGAAATGCTGGATGGTCAGAGAAACAGAACAAGCCACAGCTATCTCACCTTGCCGGATCCTCAGCTGGTCTTGCTTCCTCAGACTGGATGCCCAGAGCCCTCATCCAGAATGGGTCTCAGCTGAACTGCTGCTTGAAAGTCTGAATGCTTAACCAGGCCAAATGCTTCTCCAGGCCAAATGCCTCTCCAGGGCAAATGCCTCTCCAGGGCAAATGCCTCTAGTTTCTGGTCCTCACGCTTTATATACCTTTCTGCTTTCTACTACCACTCCCTGGGATTAAAGGTGTGGCTTTCTGGGATTAAAGGTGTGTATCACCGTGCCTGGCCGTTTCCAATGTGGCCTTGAACTCACAGAGATCCAGATTCTGTCTCTGGAATGCTAGGATTAAAGGCGTGTGCTACTACTGCCTAACCTCTATGTTTAATATTGTGGCTGTTCTGTCTCTGACCCCAGATAAGTTTATTAGCATGCACAATATTTGGGGGAATACAATACCACAGACCCACCTGTTCACACACTCAGAAGTCCCATAAAAATAAATACTAAGCTGAAAGCTACAATATCCCTAATAACTTCTTTAGCAAATCCTGCAGGCTCTACCTCTCAGATACACTATAACCCCACTCCTTTCTGCTGCCTCCAGCTCCCACATAGTCCAAACCACCACATCCCGAGTACCCAATAGCATTCCCACGGTTTCCTAGCTGGCCGGCTTCCTTCTTGTCCCATTAAAAATCTGTTCTCCACTCAACAGTTAGGAAAATCATTCTACGACATTCAGAACTCCCCGTGGTTTGCCCTGCAGGGAGAAGGTTCCAGTGCTTGTCTAAGCCTACAAATCCCTCTGGGTATGGCTGCTCCCCCCACCCCCTGCCCACAGGCCCCATTGCTCATTCTTCTGTGACCATGCTGGCTTGGCTTCATGATGCTTATTATCACACGCTATCTTGTGCCTTCTACCTTTCTCCCCACCACCGCTTTCCTGATGAGAGTCCCACAAGGGTAGGGGCTTAGCCTTTTGTCTTCACCACATTTCATAAAGCAGGGCACAGTCTACGTTGTGACCACAATGAACGACTGACTGGCAGTGAATGCCTCACTCAGGAAATAAAGCATAGAAATGAATATCAATTAATTTCTGTCTCCAAATGGCTGAGGATTTTTAAAGAAAGAGGTTTTATATAACGTAAAATGAATTTGCAATCTTTGAATCTGAGGTTAGAGAGAGAGTTCAGTGGGTAAGACGCTTGCCATGGCGTGAGGACCCCAATATGATCTGAAGAACCATGTCAAAAGCTGGGCATAATGGTGCATGCTAGTCATCCCAATACTTGGGTGGCAGAGATAGGTGGATCCCTGCCAGCAGAGCCTCTCAGTGGGCACCAGAGAACAAAAAACCCTATCTAAAAAAGGTTGTGTTCTGGCCTTCTGGCACACACAGGCACAAAAAAAATGAAATAATAAAATCTTTGATTGTGGTTAAACGGATAAGGTATGCTAATACAAATGGTAAAATAACAACCAGCTACTAAAAGTTCATGCCCCACTCACAGGGTTAAATACCTTACAAGGACTGGCACCATGGATCTCTGCAAACACCTTCTGAAATATTATTATGCCCATTTTGCAAAAGTGGGAAGGCTGCACTTGTAGCCAGTGACTGAACATGGGAGGTCTGTCTACAGAGACAAAGCTCCATAGTGAAAGAAAGCTCCACAGTGAACCACGCTGATAAATGCTTTCTAGGAATTTACCTACTCTGTAGGGTTCTTTTTTTGTACTTTTCTGAAAATGAGATAGATACATATTGTCAATATTATTTTGGAAGTTCTTAGTACAAATCTTAATCAAATTTGTAAAATATGGCATATTATAAATTTTTCTTTTTAATTAACAGCACAATTAAAAAAAACTAAGAAGAAATGATGAGTTGAGATTATTAACACATTTCAAGGGTGTGTATGTGTGTGTGTTTAAAACAAGGAAAGTATCACTATATAACCCAAGCTGGTGCAGAACTTGAGATTCTCCTGCCTCAACCTGTTGGAATTAAAGGTGTATGTCACCATGCTCAGCTTCATATATTTTTACAAAACCACATCCTAGGAGGGCTGAAGGAATAGCTCAGCAGTTAACAGCACTGGTTGCTCCTCCAGAGGACCAGCCTTTGCTTCCCGGCACCCATGTCAGGCAGCTCACAAACTCCCGTAACTACAGTTACAGGTGACCCAATGCCCCTCTTTTGCCTTCTGCAGACACCCATTGCATTAGTCAGGGGCCTCTAGAGCAGTGATTCCCAACCTGTGGGTCACGACCCCTTTGGGGGGGGTGAACGATCCTTCCACAGGGCTCGCATATCAGATACTTACATTATGATGCATAACAGCAGCAAAATTACAGTTATGAAGTAGCAATGACTATATATGGGTTTTTTAAAGGATGGCTTATAGGATGTGGTCCAGCTAGCCACACAATAGCTGTCTATCAATGGAAGGTCCAAGAATCAAGTAGTTGCTCAGTCCACAAAGCTGGATGGCTCAGCTGGTCTTCAGCATCTGCTGGAATCCCAAAGAAGTTGGTTCTAATGACAGAGAAGGAATGGACTTGCCATTGAGAGTGAGGACAAGCAGGCAAAGAGAGCAAGCTTCCTTCTTCATGTCCTTTATAGGATGCCAGCGAAGGTGTGGCCCAGATTCAAGGTGGATCTTCCCACCTCAAAAGTTCCAGGTTAAAAAGTGGGTCTTCGCAATTCAAATGATTTAATTAAGAAAAAAATCAGGTTGGGGATTTAGCACAGTGGTAGAGTGCTTGCCTAGCAAGCGCAAGGCCCTGGGTTTGGTCCTCAGCTCCGGGAAAAAAAAAAAAAACACACACAAAGAAACAAACAAACAGGTATGTGCCACCATGCCTACTCAATCATCTTGCTGGGCAGTGGTGGCGCACATCTTTAATCCCAGCACTCGGGAGGCAGAGGCAGGCAGATCTCTGTGAGTTCAAGGACAGCCTGGGCTACAGAGTGAGTTCCAGGACAGTCTCCAAAACTACACAGATAAACCCTGTCTCGAAAAACAAAAAAAAAGAAAAAAG
>CABHPH010160832.1:30308-51480 GCA_902168325.1 Peromyscus nudipes | reverse complement strand
CTCTCTCTCTCTCTCTCTCTCTCTCTCTCTCTCTCTCTCTCTCTCTCATTAAATAGAAATATGCCTTCATGCCTGGCTCACAAAACATAACCACACCATCTTCCACTTCCCTTAGCTGCAAACCCATGCACAAGGCCCATTTAAAGGTTTTTGTGTCCCTGAGAATAATGGATCCGGAAGGCATGGGTTCTTAAATTGGGATCTAAGGAGCACCGTGGACTCTATGGGTAGGATTCAGGAGCTCCAGAAGTGGAATAGGGAAAGACAGCATCTTTATTTCTATTAAGCGCCAACTCCAATTCAGCATCCCGCTCAGTTATGAATAAAGGCAATGATGCTCCATGGAATTAGCAGGCTTCGTCATATGCACAGATCACACATGTTTTCACAGCACACTTTAATTCTCACATACCCTAGAATTGCTCTTGTTCAAAGTGACAGTAGTTATTAAGCCTACATAAGACCTTTGTCATTAAATGAACAAAGAAGTACATGTCTTACTATAGCACAGGATTTTTAAAATATTTTGATTTTAGCATTTTAGTAAAATTGGTTCCTTTTTTAATCCTGTGATACTGTTGGTTTCTTTTTGTTTGTTTAAAAATGTCATCCTGATTAAAAATAAATAAAATGTCATTCTGAGAAGCAATCTAAGAGAGTTCATGTTGCATTTGTACTATTGAATAAAATGTTTGTCCCCAAACAATGACAACTTCCATCCACCTGGTCACACTGGATCAAAGGGACCAGAGGGTGCTTCCTTCAGCTCTGAGCCCATTCTGACTAATGTACCCATGAAATGCAGCTTCAGGCCACTGCCCAGTGGTTCCTACTTCCAGCATATGTGCACTAAAAAGGGGATTAGCATGGTAGTGCATGCCTGCAATCTCTTACTTAGCACATAGGAGCTGGAGGCAGGAAGATCAAGAGGTCAAAGTCATACTTAGCTATATAGTAAATTTGAGGCCAGTTTGAGGTACATGAGATTCTGTCTCAAAAAAATAAATAAAGGAGTATAGAAATGAATAATATAATGTGCCCCTCAGATCTCTCATCCCTACAATTATGCTAATTAATTTATTTCCCTATCAGTAATGGCATCTGGCCTTTGCAGAATAAATAATTGGCTTTCGAATTCTGCCATATAATACCTAGCTCACACATTCTGTAGACTAATTAATGTTTGAGTGTTTAAACACAATGCCTCTGCAGAAGCAATGGCATTATAATGTGTTGGGACACTACTATTGTAATTAGTACTAATTAGATTCTTTTCAACAGCTTGTTGAATTTACAAATTACTGCATGTTAGGTATTCCGCTTTACTTGTTCATTATGAAAGAATCAAACACAATAGTTTAAACAGAAACCTTTAAGTAACTATTCTCAACCAACCACTCCCCTAAAGCCAGGAAGGGCATTGGGAAGACACCTTTGTAGGAACTGCCAAGCCTCTGCAGGGGTCTGCCAGGAGCCAGCTCATGTTTGGTGGCCAGCAGTGCTCTGGACTTCCCCTTCCCAGCTGGAGATCAGCGATCCCATATCGTGATTGAACCAGCCAGGTAGGAGTGACTTCTACCCATCCTTCCCTTCCTTCTGACCTCTCCTTGTCTTCTTCCTTTCTCCCATTCTCTCCCTCTCACTTTCCTGAATCTCCTTTCTATCTCACCAGGCATTAATGCTGTCCCCATTTTATATATGAGAACCTGAAGGCAGTCAGTCAGTCCATAGACCAAAAAATTACCAAGAATTCGGCTTCAGACTCAACAAGTCCTCAGTAGAGTGTCACATGTGCTTTTCACATTTGAAGAAGTTGACTAAAGTCATCGTTTTTTTTTTTTTTGTTTGTTTGTTTTTTCAAGTGGGGGCAGGTGGTTTCAAGACAGGGTTTCTCTGTGTAGTTTTGGTGCCTGTCCTGGATCTCGCTTTGTAGACCAGGCTGGCCTCGAACTCTCAGAGATCTGCCTGGTTCTGCCTCCTGAGTGCTGGGATTAAAGGTGTGAGCCACCACTGCCCAGCAAGTCATCATTTTCTTTACAGTTAAAAAAAATAGGGGAAGGGCTGAAATGCTTCTTTCACCTGTTTGTAAATTTCACAACATTTTACTAGCATTTGGATGAATTTTAGTTTCTGGATTAAGCTACTTATGATCTACCATCTCAACTATTAAAAATACTCATCTCAAAAAACAGCAGATCAAGGGCTCAGCAAATGTGAGGACTTGAGTCTGAATCCCAGCATACGTGTACACATGCTGGGCCTGTGTCCCTGTAACCCCAGGTACAGAAACAAGAGGATCACCGGGCTTGCTGGTTGTCAGTCTAGCCAAGAAAAAACATAAGCTCTAGGTTCAGAGAGAGACTCTGCCTCAAAGGAATAAGGTGGAGAGCGATAGAGGAGGACACCCAATGTCCTTGTACTGGTTAGTTTTTACATAAACTAGAGTCACCTCAGAAGAGAAGACCTCAATTGAGGAATTACTTCCATCAGACCGTCTTGGGGGCACATCTGTAAGACATTTTCTTAATTGCTAATTGATTGCAGGAGGGCCCGGCCCAGTGTGGGCAGTGCTACCACTGGGCAAGCGGCCCTGGGTTGTGTGAGAAAGCAGTCTGAGCAAGCAATTGGGAAGGAAGACAAGAAACAATATTCTTCCATGGTCTCTGCTTCAGTTCCCACCTCCAGGTTCCTGCCTTGAGCTGCTGCCCTGACCTCCCTAAGTGTTGGACTGAGATCGAGCCATGTAAGCCAAATCAATTCTTTCCTCCTCAAGCTGCTTTTGCTCATGCTATCACAGCAATAAAAAGCAAAACAGGAGCTGGGCGGTGGTGGCGCACGCCTTTAATCCCAGCACTCGGGAGGCAGAGGCAGGTGGATCTCTATGAGGTCTACAGAGTGAGATCCAGGACAGGCTCCAAGGCTACACAGAGAAACCTTGTCCCAAAAAACAAAAACAAAAACAAAAAAAAGCAAAATAGGACACCCCCATTGCCTTCATGCACACCCATCCATGTACACATACACACATGCATAAATGCATAAACCACACACACACAGAGTACGGTCATACATGCATATGTACATATACATCTAAAATTTGTTTAAATAAAAAAAACAGATCATTTAGGATTGAGATATAAAACCAAAAGCTCAGTAAATGTTTTAACTTCTACCCTGGAATAAGTTACAGGAATGGATCTATACAAGACAGTCTCAGAAATCTAGAAGAACATTAGCTATCCATTTCTTTTCTTCTGAGATGTTTACTTGCTGGGCACATAGGCACTTAATAAATGTCAACTTTGACTATTGCCTTTATCATGCCTCACATGGAGAGTTATTCTTAATTAAGAGCTGACATCTCAGTTGGTTTGCACAGGTCTTAGTCATGCTTGAAAATTCTTATTTACTTTTAAATTTAAACAGGACATTTCGATTCTTGTTACTCATTTAATCCTTCTCTCCAACACAGCCATTTTAAATATTTATACTCCAGATATTACACATTCGCCATTGTTGCTAATAAAATCTATCATTATTCCAAGGCTAAGCCTGTGTCTCTTTGCTTGGGCAATTACTCAGACATATCATCTCTCACATTCGGCATGACTTGCATAGGAAATCATTCTTTAAACAAACACATTCAATCCAAATTTGGAAAACGCTCTGGATTCTTTTGAGCAAAACACAGAAATTGTTCCCTGCCCTGTGTAGGTCCCAGAGTCAAGAGGACCTGACCACTACAAATGATAACCTTTCAAAAGAGAATTCGTAGTTTGCCTTCATCTCTGGACCGACCCCACTCATCTGCCCAGACCCAGACCAACCCTGGGACCTCAACAGGGACACCCCCCCCCCCCCCCCGAGCCCCCAACAGTCCTCTGCAGAGGGACAGAGAAGGTTGCCCGCAGGTGGATACAGTTTCGTTCTCCCCAGAGGTTCCAACAGGGAACAGAAACAGAGAAGTCATGTAATCTCCCAAAATACTGGCAACTGAAAATATGCTTTTCTCGTTTCCATTTCTCATGGCATTTATGTCTTCCTGTCATATGGAACATGTTCCTCATTGCTGCCTCAACGTCACTGTTAAATTTACCACACCTGGAAATCCCGAGTCTCTCTCTCTCCTTGTAGTTACGGACGTTTCTCTGTTTCTTCAGTTTGCCTCGTGATTTTCAGATGGATGTTGACCTTTACAGATTGCATGCATTGAAAGGGTGAATGGCTGAGTCCTATAAGGAACCAGGCATTTGATCGGGCCCGAAGTTAATTATTCAAGCCAAGCTTGATTCTTTTCTTTGCTTTTGACTTTCATTAGCACAGGTCCAAAGGTCCAGAGTGGCCTGTGGTTTAGGGGTCATTTCTGTCACCAAGGACTCTGCCCAGTGCCTGTGTATTACATGATCCTTCTCCCTTACAGGCGGGAGCATGAACTACCTCTACCTCCATCAGCCCCAGAAATTGTCTGGCCCTATAAATCCATAAGCACGTGGTCTTCTGTTCTAGAAAACAGCTTTTGGTTATTTCTTTGGTAATTTGCCTCCTTTGTTTTCTTTATTCTCTAGTCAGATGTTAAAATTCTTACTGACTCTTTTTTAATATTGTCTCCTTCACTTTTCTCTCTTTTGATATTTGTATGGTTTTCTGAAATATTTCAACTTTATTATCCAAGAAACAATGAAATTTATTTTTGATCACAGGATTTGTTTTGATTTCTAAGAGTTCTTTCTTTTTTTAAAGTTCTTTTACCATATATGTGTATGATGAAGAGGTGGGGGTGGGGGTGACTCACACTCATGCACATGCCCAGCTGCCATGATGTGTGTGCAGAGGTCCAAGGACAACTTTGTGGAAAGTCATTAGTTTATTAATTTTTCTCCTTTCATTCACTCATGGAGCTAACATTTATCGGTGAAGAATCATGCCCCAGACACTGACCTGCCGGCTGCAAAAGTCCCAGTGAAGCAATGTCAAGACCCTGCTTTTACGGTGCTCACTCTCCAGTGATGCTAGGAGAGCAATAAACTCTGACCAGGAACTTCCTCCCATCGAGTCCCTCCTATTTCTCGCTATTCCAACACACCAACACACCTTCAAGTCCCTCCCTCTCTTCCCGTCCTATGGGAACCCAACGGCCTGTTGCCCTAGTTTTCTGGTAGTCAGCAACTATGATCTTCTTAAACACCATATCTAACACACACCTCATCCCCCACCTTAGCACCATTATGGATCCGGTCATAAGCTCCTTTTATTCCTTTTGTGACCTTTATCAAATGGGTAATCTTATTTATCTACCCAACTGCCACTTCCTTCTTGTAATCCCACCTGATTTTGTTCAGGAATCCCATGACCATGCTGCTCACCTCGTGCTGCAGCAAAGCACTAAGCCAGGAGTGTTCTTGACTGGTTTAGCCAACCATGCTAACTCCACGCTCTTGCCAGTGATGACTTAGGAAGGAATGTGTGACTTGCCTCTGGCCAGTGGGGCTGTCAGTGAAGTCTGCTAGAAGACAGACTTAAAGACTTAGCCATCTCCAGTGAATGAATAAGTCTGGCAATGAGTGCCCATGGATTCCTGTATTATGTAAAGAGAGGCAACTACACAAGCCAGCAACCAGCCTTCTTTCTGGTGGAGAACCCACCGCCATCTGTACTCCTGACTCAAGGACTGACTCTTAGGCTGACCTAGAGCCTGCTCCTCTCTGTTGTAGAAAATACAGAAGAATGTGTGAAATTGTACCACGAGCAAACTCCAGACAATGGAAAACTCCATCTGTTAAACAGATAATTGGCAAGAAAAGAAGAAAGACTTAGGAGAAAACTTTAGCATATAAGAGACTTGAAAGAAGACATGCTTAAGTGTATAAGACAACAGTGATTAAAACCACAAGGAAATATGAAGAAGTCATTACAAAATACAAAATTAGGTCTACTTGTGGGACTCCTAACACTGGGAGCAGGGGCTGTCTGTCCCTAATGCTTTGGTTGGCTCTTGGGAACCTGTTCCTCATACTGGGTCGCCTTGCCCAGCCTGAGTACAAGGGGAGGTGCTTAGTCTCACCACAACTGGCTATGCCATGCTGTGTTGGTTGATAACCAAGGGAGGCCTGCCCCTTTCAGTCTGAAAGGAAACAGAGGAGGAGTGGATTGAAGGGGGAGGGGGGAGGGAATGGGAGGAAAGGAGGGAGGGGAAAATTCAGTCAGGATATAAAATTAATTAATTAAAATTTAAAAATCTGAGATTAGTGGCCTGGTAGAGTGAGATTGAGTAGCCCTAAATAGCCCGTGTGTAGTCCCTCCTGGAATCTGGGATGACAGAGTTGTCCCTAATCATTAGAATGCAGCAGAATAATGCAATGCAGCACATCACAGCCGAAGGTTCTAGCTGTGAATTGAACAGCAGGAACATGAGGCAGCATGTCACAGCCACAGAGCAGAGAGATGCGTGCTGATGCTCAACTTACCTTCTTGTAGTCATGCCCACACTCAAGGGGACTCTTCCCTCCCTCAATTAAACCTTTCTAGAAACACCCACCGACACTCAGAGATGTGTTCCCATGGTGACTCTAAATCCAGTCAAGTTGACGATGCAGGTTACCCACTGCAAGGCCTAAGCCATATGTGATGGCTATTTGTGGTTACCAACTTGACTACATTGACTAGAATTAACTAAAACCCAAGCATCTGGGTTCACCTGTGAGGGATTTTTGTTCTTAATTAAACCATTTGAAGAAGCAATTAATCCTATTTTGGATTTTTGAGGTGAAACAATACACCTATAATCCAGATCTTCTGAGGTGGGAAGATCCACCTTGAATCTGGGCCACACCTTCTGCTGGCAGCCTATATAAAGGACAGGGAGGAAGGAAGCTTGCTCTCTCTTTGCCTGCTTGCTCTTGCTGTCACTGGAAAGTCCATTCCTTTACTGGCACTAGAACCTACTTCTTCAGGAGCCTGGCATATACTGAAGAACAGCTGAGACATCTGCCTCCTGGACTGAACAAGTAGTGGATTCTTGAATCTTCCACTGGTAGACAGCCATTGTTGGACTAGCTGAACCACAGCCTGTAAGCCATACTAATAAATCCCCTTTAGATGGTGGATGGATGGATGGATGGATGGATTAGCTAGACAGACAGACAGACAGGCTCTAGAAGTTCTGTTCCTCTAGAGAACCCTAACACACCATAATAAGTCCTAGCAGCTTCTAGGGCCTTGAGCATTCTAGGAAACCCTGGCTAACTATTTTAAAAGTCTGACACTCTACTGAAGAGACCACATAGAAAGGTCACCTGGAGAGAAAGAGCTCCTCAGGTAAGTTCAATCACCAGCTGACATGCCTGCTAAACGAAGCCACAAGAATAACCACCAATGAAGACAACCAGAACCACCAGCTGGATCCAGTTGAGATAGCAGCATTATAAGCAAATGAATGTAAGTGCCAGTATCTTTAAGGTAGTTTGTTGGATGGCAATAGACATCTGAAGACAGTAGCTGTTTCTGGAGAGACAAGGGCACATGGAGGCTTCTGTAATGGCCAGTGTGGTCTTTCCCTCAACCTGGGTGATGGCTGCAAGGATGTTGTGACTTACCATGATTTGCTGAGCTATGCATCTGCTTTGTGTGGTTTTCTGCATCTGTGTTTTATTTTAAAATAAAAATAGTGTTTAAGGAGGAAAGGGAAATAAATGTCCACGAGGCTTGGCAAAGAGAAACAGGCTTTTCTTCCAAAATTCCTTCAAACCTTTTAAGCATCGTTCCTGGGATCCTAGCAAACTCTGTTCTTTAATTCTGACCTCATAGATTCATTCCACACATCAATCACAGAAATATAAGCTTTTTTGGGTCCTCCTGGTCCTAGCAATTTGCAAAAACAGAATTAATTGCTTTTATCTCACTAAACCTTTTGTTTTTCCTAAGTGAGAAAAACGACGCAGTACCAAAGAAAGGGCACTTCTAAAATGTTAAAAGCTGGCTTACATTTCTCCTGTTGGCAGCAATGTGCTACTCTCTTTTAAATGTGTTTCCCAGTTTCAGAGAACAGAATCTGTATTGCATTTGTGTGGGTGCTTGCACATGTATGTGTGTGTGTGCATGTGCATGTATGTGTGCATGTGTGTATGTCTGTGTGTGTGATTGTGTCTGTGTATCTGTGTGTACATATGCGTATGTGTGTGCGTGTGCATGTGCATGTGTGTGTGCATATGTGTATGTCTGTGTTTTAAATATGTGTATGTATGTGTTTGTGTCTGTGTATGTCTGTGTATATGTGTGTGTGTATCTGTGTGTGCGCATGTGTGTGTCTGTGTGTGTATGTGGCATTTTAGTTGAAAACTGTAAGAATCTTAGCTTTCATGTCCTATATTTTCTAAAAAGGCCTTAAGCAGACTATAGCAGATGAATTGTGCTTTATTCTCGTCTCTCTATTCTCCTCACTTCATTTCCCACTGCAAATTGTTGTCGTGTGTACTTTACTTCTTAGAGTGACAGTACCTTGCTTTACTAACAAAAAGTAATCCAAGTTTCTGTTTAGGAGATTAAAATTCACCGCCATAATTCACACTGCATATTTTAGAAAGCTTTCACGGTGCGTGTATTTTAATTAAATCATAAGTTCCTGCTAAACTTGTGTTCCTTCTGTTGCATTTTTCCACCTGTGAGCTCAAGTCAGACACTTCCAAAGATTACAGTTGACTAAAACTGTCATCAGTTCACAGTCCTCAACAAAAATCAAATAACTGAGGCTGGAGCTCAGCTGGTGACACTTTTACTTAGATCCCACTGACCAGAAGTCAGCTACATATCTCCATCTTGACACAAAGGAGGCTGGGAATATCTTTATTATGAGGGTTCATGTGGACACTAAAAAACTGTATGTCCCACTATTGAAGCCAGAAAGGAAAGCACTAATTAGGAGATTACTAGCAATCTTTCTCATCTCTGGTTGGCTTTTTTGAGACCAGGTCTTATTGCTGAGTAGCAATTTCCTCAAGCTAAAACCTTCCATCTTGGAGGGAAACTTCTTAAAATATAAATATAAAAGGAGCCTGAAACAACAGGATATTTTAGGACAGGATTTTTACAAAGAGGTAAAACAACAGGATGTTCTAGGGAGAGGTAAAATGCACTATCCTGCAAGGAAGTGCCCTAAGAAGGTAAGCAAACAAAGATAGCTTCAGGAAATCCCTGAAACTGACCAGATTCACTAGGCCCCTCCCTCAACAACAGTGTATAAATAAGCAGTAAAGACTGCTGAGAACCACTCTCAGAAAGGTCCAGCAGCCAGGAAGAAGTACACACTCCCTTAACTGCCTAGAAGAAACAAAGACCAGCCAAGCAGACTAGAAGAGACTCACATAAACAGCCACCTGGAAAGGACACTCTCCAACCTGTTGAGCTGCCTGCCGACTGTGCAGAGTGCTCCAGGTTCCCAGCTTTTGCGAGCTGTCACCTATGCTGGGGCGGGCTTTGGTGATGCAGCTGTCTTTGAGTCATTTCTGCTCCTGTAAGTAAACCCTCACCCATCTTCCTATAAGTAATCCCCAATATGATTTGTTGATCTGCCATGTTGGACTTTGGTGGAATCCACACTTCGGTCTGTCATGGGTTCCCTATCTGGGGTGAACAGATGCTTGCTCACATCTCCCCAGGAATAGTGTCATACAACACCTATGTAAACCCAGGATGGCTTCAAATTCCCTATGGAACTAAAAATGGCTTGGAACTCCAGTTTCTCTGGCCTCCACCTCCCAGATGCTGGGATTGAAGACAGCCAGTAATCTTCGCTACTCCAACTCCAAGAGGATTTTGCATCTCACACAAGAGATAGCCTGCTTGAACATGCCTTAGCTGTTAGCAATTTGACAGGGTCCTGCTTCCCTGAGACTTCTTCAGCCTTGCAGTTCCAGGAACAATTAAATTGAAAGGAGAGAGTGTTCTCCTTGTCTCCCTTTGATTTTATGTCTATTTTAGTTTTTTACTTTATTTTTATTAATTTTGAGATAAGGTCTCCCAATGTATCCCTGGCTGGCCCTTAACCATGTAGGTCAAGCTGGCACGAGGCAATCATCCTGTCTCTGTCTCTCTAGTACAAGGATTATAAGAATTGGCCCCGCCTTCACTTCCTTTGTATGTATGCAAATCTATGTGTGCTCACGTATGTGTGAGTACATATACATATGTGTGCATGTGTGTGTAGAGGCCAGGGGTCAATGTTGGGTGTTATTCTTAAATCACTCTCAACCTTGTTTTTTTGAGACAGGCTCTCTCACTGAACCTGGAGCTCACAGATTCAGCTAGACTGGCCAACAGGCCCCTGGGAACTCTTCTGGCTTCATCTGAGTAACAAGTGTGCACCCCAGCACCCAGCTTTTTACATGGAAGCTGCAGATCAAGGTCAGGTCCCCCTGGTTGAATAGCAAACACTTGACCAACTGAGAAGAAAAGGAACTCCTAGGAGCCAGGAAGCTTCCCCTCCAGCATCACTAACTAGACTGTATCATCATCCCGCCTGTGCCATTGTGATGAGCACAGAACAATCTCACCTAGTCTTCAGGGTCCATAATTTGGACTAGTCTCTCAAAAACAGTGTTATACCGAGAAACTTAAATCCGTAAACAACTGAAGGGTTCTTTCAGGAAGTGGAATGGGAAAGGGATGCTGGGTTGGCTTCTGACAGTGGCTGCTATAATCTGTATCCTAATGGTCTCACTGAAGATACTGCCGTTACTAATGAGAAATTTCAACTCTGAGGCCATAATGCCATAATTATCAAGATAAACCAGATCTGTTAAGATGTCCATCCCTCAGCCGGGCGGTGGTGGCACACGCCTTTAATCCCAGCACTCGGGAGGCAGAGGCAGGCGGATCTCTGTGAGTTCCAGGCCATCCTGGGCTACAAAGTGAGTTCCAGGAAAGGCGCAAAGCTACACAGAGAAACCCTGTCTCGAAAAACCAAAAAAAAAAAAAAAAAAAGATGTCCATCCCTCACCAACAACTGAAGTGAACATATGTGTCCATAGGTCCTGAACAGGCAGCTTGGGCAGACCTCAAACAGGAGCCACTTGCTCCTCCTCTGCCCAAGGGCACTTCACTCCAGATCTATTATCAGCTTCGGTTTGAGACATGGCTCAGTGTTTAAGAGCACACTGCCCATACAGAGGACCTGGGCTCAGTTCCCAGCACCCGAATCAGGGGGCTCACAACTACCTGTAAGTCCAATTCTGGGGGGCACTACCACTTTCTTCTGGCCTCCAGGGGCACCCACACATACACGTACACATAAACCCACAAAGGCACACAGACACACACCTAAATCTTGAAAATGAACCTGAAACTCATTAAAGGCATTAACCTCATTGACGGACTGTTTCAAAGAAAGTCATCGAGCCCATCTCAGGCTGTCCCTGGTGTGTAACAGTGAGTTCAGGAAAAGATCTCTTTCTCTCTCTCCCTCCATCCCTCCACCCCTCTCCTCATACAGCCGACATTGGCTTTGAACTCTTGATGCTCCAGCCTTTACCTCCTGAGTGCTAGCATTACACATGCGCATCACTGCACCCAACTGAAGAACAGTTTCCTTAAGCACTTGCTTAGCTATTTCCTCCACTCAGGTTGGTGGCAGGCAGACCTTTAACCACCGAAGCCATCTTGTGGGCCCTAAGTAGGTCAGGGACAGTTTCCTTAACTACTTGCTGGTAGCAGGCCTCCTGTGTCCTCCAAACCTACACTGCACTTTCCAGGACTTTTCACAGTCCTCTCAGGACGCCTTAGGTGGAGGAATTCAGATTTGTTTCCTTTCTCATTCTTTAAAAATGCAATCATATTTTTAGTTCTCTACATGTGTTTATCCTCTGTAGAGGTGGGAACATGTCATGTCACAGCAGAGTGTAGGCTAAAGAACATTCTATGGGAGTTGTCTCTCTCTTTCCACCATGTGAATCCTGGGACTTGAACTCAGGTCGCCAGGTTTAGCAACAAGTGTGTTTCCCTGGTGAGCCATTTTACCCGGCCTTCGTTTAAGTTTTGTATTACATTTGTTTGTTTGTTTGGGGGGGGGGGCATGTGTACCACAGTGTGGAAGTCAGTTCTCTCCTTCATCAAGTGGATTCTTTTCTTTTTGGTTTTTTTCAAGACAGGGTTTCTCTATGTAGCTCTGCCCATCTTGGAACTCACTCTGTAGACCAGGCTGGCCTCAAGCTCAGATTATTAGGATCCAACTCAGGGCCTCAGTGAGTGCTTCTACCCACTGAGCTACATCACCAACCCTCACTAGTTTATTTTAAAAGGAGACGAAGTTATTGTTTCAACAAGAAAAAACATCATACATGTGTTTTTTCTCTTTCATCTAAAGTTATAACAATGCCAGCAAAATGTCTCAAAAAAGACCAGCAAGATGTCTCAATGGGTAAAGCAATATTCATGCAAAGCCTGGTGGCCTGAGTTCAACACCTGGAACCCGTGTAAAAGGAAAAGGAGAGAGTCAGCTCTACCTAGTTGCCCTCTGACCTGGGTACGCATGCAGTGGCACACCCATACTCACACACCGTACATTTGTTTGTTTGTTTTGTTTTTTGAGACAGGATTTCTCTGTGTAGTTTTGGTGGCTGTCCTGGATCTTGCTCTGTAGACCAGGCTGGCCTCGAACTCATAGAGATCCGCCTGGCTCTGCTAGGATTAAAGGCGTTCGCCACTACTGCCCGGCAATTGTAAATGATTTTAATGACATAAAAAAAAAAAAAGAGCATCTTAGGGCCCGCCACTGATGCCTAGACTGAGTGAGCTTCCTTCCTGATTCAAGGAAAATGCAATCATTTTATACAGATAGTAAAACAGTCACTAAAGGCGACCAGGTAGTGTCATGACTACAAGTCAGTCTCCACTCTACTTATTAATTAAAATGTCCTACAGTTCCTCTAAACCATCCTAAAATCAATCCCTTTTAGGAAACCATGAGGGTGTTGGTAATCCTCAAAACTGCCACCTTTAGGAACGAAGTAATTCCTTCTTGACACACCAGACATGGCATCGCTTCACTTGAAGACTGACTGAATTCTAAGACAGGAAGGCTTTTCAAAGCATCCACGGGGAAGTTTGGAGGCACACAATCCAAATGGTACTGAAGCCACTGGCCTGAAAGTAAGCGCAGAGAGAGCGCTACAGGGTGTTAGCATTCTAGAGGTGCAGCTGCTCCAAACAGACACAAACTTAGCAACGCTTAAAATTTATAGACTAGTTATCCAGAGCCCTGGCAAAGGATACCAGGGCCCAAAGAAAGTCATTGCCTCCGCAACAGAAGCTTTCAAATCCGCGTTTCACTGCGGCTACTTTATGAGGAGCGGATCATAAAACCGTATTTAAACTTGACCTTCAACCCTCCAATTGTTTTACTTACAATTAAGTCAAAGCTTGAGGGTATTTATGGGCTAGAGGGTAGGCAGAGGAGTAAATGTAGGGGTATGGTTTTCTTCAGGGACCTGAAGCTTCGAAACCGCCGGGAAATCAGAGCCCTGTGATCTTCGTTTGCTCATGCGGGAACAATTCCCAGCATTTTTCCAAGGCTCCTTTCCCTTCTGGCGAGATCACTGCTGTCACGTGAAGCAGAGGCTCATTATCCCTGGAGGTATTTTAACTCATTCCTTCCCTCTCCAGTATACACACACACACACACACACCATGAAAGCCCTCTTCCAAAGCAGAGAACACTGACTAGGGCATGTCATGACTGAAGTTTTACTCACTTAAGTATGTTTATTACTTGTGCGTTACATACCGATTTTGATGAAGAGGGTAACACGTTTTCTTATTTGAGAACAATACTTGCATCAATCACAACAAAGGTCCTGACCTTGAAGTGTGTAAACCAGCTTATCTCCAACTTTGCCAGGGGTCCTGATACCTGTATATGGCTATGCATCAACTTTAAGTACTTCTAACTATGCGGTGAAACATCGTATGAATGCAAGCCCCTAGTCAGTGTTCTGTGACATCTCTGAGCCCAGCCCTGGGGAAAACAGCAAAGAGCAGAATTCTAAGAGTAAGGCAGGGTTAGTCTTTAGCTAAGTAAAACATCCATCGTTTCTCTCTTCCACAGAGGGACTAGTGACTAAGTTTTACTCCCCACCCCCACCTCCAACATTGTCAGTTGCTGATGATTCTCTACATCGAAGTACAGAAGCAAGAATCTGGAAAATCCATTATAGCCTCTGCCCTTCATATGGTATCCTTTAAAAATGTTTTGAAATGTCGTGACTGAGAACAAACACGAATAAAGAAATGGATAAATGCTTTCTTTTTAGACATAACCTCAAGGTCCAGAAAAGGGGCATCAAGAAAAACTTCACTGTGTCTTTTAAAGACTTACAGTAAAACTTGGAGCCGAATACATATTTTTAAAGGTACTTCGGAAGCCAGGAGCGGGACTCACTGGATTCCCAAGCTAGCTAGAGTGTCAGTGGCTGAGAGCAAGATTGGGGTGGGTGGGGTAGGAGCCCAATACACCGAGAGATAAGGAGTCAAGACTTCCTGCAGTTTCTGTTCGGTTTGGTTTTGGTTTCTTCTGCCTGCCTGTCTTCACTGAGTCACTCCTCCGTATCTCAAGATCTCCTAAAAAGACGAGTTTCTCCCCGTCTACAATTTTAACAACTGTTTCAAAACACGCCAAGCTTCCCCTTTTGCTTTCCTCCCTCTCTGGGGAAGGAAGGGAACCATCTAACCTGAAAAGGTGAAGACTTCATCCTTTCTGTTTCTGATGAAATCGCCCTGCAATTGGTGTGAAGTTCGGGGGAGGTGTGGCCTGCGCTGCACTTCAGAAAACCCGGCCAGTATGACCACAGGGAAATTCTCCTCTATAGGCCAGGAATCCCCCGCAAGGAAATCTCTACACTCAGGGGATATCCCCGCCAACCTCTGCGGCCACTTTTAGAAACCACTCAGAGTCAAGTACAAGCAAGAAAGATGTTTCCCCTTCAGTGAAAGAACAGATCCTGAGGGGAGAGGGGCGCGCATGTGGGGGGACGAGGACTTGGGTGGGGGGGACGACAGAGTCCTCTCCAACCCTCCTGAGAGGACTTGCCTCTCCCGTGCGTCCTGGCGAGTCCCGCATCATCCCATCCCGAGTACCCTCCCCACCCGAACCGCGCGGGTGCTTGAAACAGGACACCGGCTCCCGGAGGCGAGTGCTTGTCTAGAAGCCCAACTCCCGCGAGTGGCACCAACTAGCCAGCGCTCCCTTGGGGGACGGGTGCGCAGGTGACCAGGCTGGCCCTGGCTCTGCGCTGCCCTGAAGGTGACTAGGCTAGCCCCGGCTCTGTGCCGCCCTGCAGCTCCGGCGGCCGTACCTCGGATGTAGGCGCACTTGCTCTCGTCCAACTGGCTGGAGGCCGAGCCGCCCATGGCCGCGGTGCCGCACCGGAGGCAGAGGACTGACACCGACTGGGTCTGCTGCTAGCTGCTGAAGGTGGATGCGACCGGGAACTGGCTCTGTAATTAAAGGGCCAACTTCCTCGAGAGGCGTCGCCGGCGCGGGCGCCTCCTCCAGGTCCGCGCCCTCGGAGGACATGTGGGCCGGCCCGGGGGCTGTCTTCCCGCCCTCGCTGAGCCCCGGGGGCTGTCCAAGGAGCTCCGGGGACTGAAAAAGGACTTACCTCCTGCTCTTGGCTGATTTTTCACTGGTTTGGGGACAGCCCAGGCACGTCGTAGAGGAGTGGAGAGAGCGGATCACTTCCAGGTGACTGTAAACATCTGCCAGCTGGAAGCTTCATTCCCCCTATCCCACAGGTGGAGGTCTAGAGCCCATTTGCCTTCCTGTTCTCCGGCCACCTGTCCAGGGTGTGCTTTCAAAGCCCTCCAGAAAATTCCCTTGCCCGGAAGTCTGAAAACCATGGAGAGCCATACCTTCCTGCAACCAAGAAGTTGGACTTAGGCGGTGGGAAGTGGAGGGAAAGCCAAGCAGTCGATGGAGAAGCCTGGCAAACACCAAGGCTGGGTCTCATATACTCTAAGGTCTGCCTAACACTCAAGGATCTGTCCTTGAGGCTCTTGTCCTCTTACCAGATGGGAAATAGCTGGTAGGAAACCGACATTGGTCCTTTCCCACAACTGCTCTTCAGCTTGGCAGCCTCAGGCGAGATCAGCCTGGGCAGAGGGGTCGCCCTGATTTCGTTCTGTTCTTAGTGGTCAGATTGTTAGCCATTCCTTCCTACCAACTTAACCAGGCCTGAAGAGGACTTTAATTAAGGGTTCTCTACACCTGTCTCTGAAGAGAATTCTCCAGAACTTTAACACAAATATTTCTCACAACCAGTCACACACACACACACACACACACACACACAGTCTCTCATACCCTACATATATCCTGTCTAATTTCAAAATATGTCCAATATCCCACGAATTCTTTCATCTTCCACTACCCTCATTTCCCTAAGGAGAACCACTTGTGTTACTCTCTGGGTGCCTCGTTTCATTCAACACAACTCTGAAATGCTAATTTCTCTGGGCCAGAGAGTAGAGTGCTGACCCAGCATTCTGGAAGCTCTGGGTTTGAGTCTCATCATTTCAAAAACAAGGTGTGGCGGTGCACATCTGTAATCCCAGCCTTTGGGAAGTAAATGCAGGAGGAGTGAGCCACATAGAGATTTGGGGGCTAGCTTAGGCTACATGGGGTGACTTTAATCCCAGCACTCGGAAAGCAGAGGCAGGTGGAGACCAGCCTGGTTTACAGAGCAAGTTCCAGGACAGTCAGGGGCGAGAGATACACAGAGAAATCGTGTCTGGAGAAACCACTGCATGCATGTGGTGGCCAGACAGAGTTGTGGACAAAATACCTATACACATAAAATAAAATCTTCCAAAAATATTCTGGCTGACTCTGGAAGTATATTTTTTCTGAGTAGTACTAATTCCTTCTAATACATGAATTGATCTAATTGCACCTCAGAATTCTGTCCTGGTTGAGGAAAGCAGACTTGGATCTCCTGCCAAAAGCAGTTTTCGTTTGTCTCTACTAGTATAGTTTATCTGAGTTTGAGAAACAAGTAATTATTCTGATCCATCACTCTTCTTTTTTGTGCATTTCCAGGTGGAAAGATTTGTGTGGAATAGAATCAACAAGTTTGTGACCCGTCCAGTTCAGCCTTGTATCACTGATTGGCCACGTGACCTGGTCAGCTTGCCTAACTCCGGGGTTAGTCTTCTCACTGTGAAAAAACACTGTGGATAATCGGCTTAGTGGAATTAGTGTTTATTTGGCCACAGTTCAGAGGTTCAGACCGAGGTCCGGTGGTCACATTGCCTACAAGCTTATGTCAGCACAGTATATCATGAGGTGGTTTTGGTTTTTTCATTTATTTATTTAGGATTTTTCCTACCCCACCCCATCCCCGCCTTAGTTTTTGGAGACAAGGCTTTGCTCTGTAACACAGGCTGGCTTGGAACCTACAATCCTCCTGTCCTGCTTCCTTAGTGCTAAAGATGCACCGGGCACCTGGCTCAACATTACACATCATGAGAGGAACATGTAGCAGAGTTGCTGGGCGGCTCACAGCAGCTGGGAGCCAGGAGGGGGCGGGAATCTTAGTACCTCCTTCAAGAACACACTTCAGTGACCTAACTTCCCTTCACTAGACTCTAGTTCCTGAAGGTTCCACCACCCTCCTTCGGCACTCGGGATTGAGGACCAAGTTTTAATACATGGACATTTGGGGAACATCCCTGTGTGGGTTTCTTCATCAGTTATATGAAGATAGTTAGAGTTGCCTTATGGATTGTTGTCAAAATCAATTTTCATCAGGTCTTGAATCACTCAATGTACTCCAAGGAGCATAGTAAGAATACAGTGGGTGGATGCTGGGATTGTTATTAGCAGGAGCAAGACTAGAAATGAAAGACATCTCTAGAATTTTGTTGTTGTTGTTGTTTGAGACAGGGTTTCTCTGTGTAGTCCTGCTGTCCTGAAACTTGCTCCGTAGACCAGGCACTCAGAGGCCCAAGTGCTGAGATTAAAGGTGTGTGCCATCACCTCCTGGCCATTTCTAGAATTTTAATTGACCCTTCAGATCATTCATGCTACATCAAGAAAGAAACAGGTGTTTTCCCCCCTCCTGCCCCAAAACAAAGATATTCTCTCAATGGTTTATAGGAAAAAATAAGAAATTCATTACTTTAATCTTTTTTACACTTATTTGCTTCAGGTGTGGAGCGTACACGACACAGTGGTCATGTGGTGCACAGAGAACAGGTTGCCAGAGTTAGTTTCCTCCTGATCTACCATGTGATCCTAGGAATTGAACTCAGGTCATCAGACTTGGCACCTCTACCCACTAAGTCATCTAGCTGGCCCCCAGAATTCTTTTTTTTTTTTTAAATTTCAGTCATAGTATCTAATATTTGCAAATCCTGTGTGAGCATCATTTTATTAATTACACTTTAAAATGAGTCTCCAAGCAATTCAATAACTTTATGAACCCAGTGCAATTTCCTATGACTCAAACCAGCTAGTTTAGAAATCTGTGTAGGGCTCTGTTTCTCCTGCATCAACACATTTTGCTTTGAAGTATTCTTAAGGCCACCTCTCCCTGATCAATATCACATATTCCTTAAGATATAATCCATATACCATAAAATTCACTCATTCGGATTATCCTTTTAAAGAGGACACGATTTTAATAGGCATATAATGCTCTTTTGTGGAGGCAGATTTTGAGACAGGCTTTCTCTGTGTGGCCTTGGCTGACCTAGAACACTCTCTGTAGACCAGGCTGACCTGGAACTCACAGAGATCCACCTACCTCTGCTTCCTGAGTGCTGGGTTAAAGGTGGACTCCACCACCGCCTGACCTATAGTTAGTACTCTTAAAGCTTGTGTGCTTGGGGGTTTCCTTGCATGTCACAGAACTATGAACCCCTCATTTTCTGTGTTCCCATTGAGACAGAGGGCTCTGCCACTGGTATGTAATTGCTTACACAGCAGGGGAGGTCACAGGCTTTGTATTTCTGCAAGTACCTTGCTCTGCTGAGTGAAATTGGAGCTGGAACATCTGTAGTTACACGATTTCTAAGTCCATGAGGTGCTACATCTGTGAGCGATCCGGTTTAATCCTCACAAACCCACTGAAGGAAGTACTATTTATATTGCCATTTTTGCAGATCAGGCCAACAACAGTAAGGAGTGTGTCTAAGGTCATCTGTGTTCTGGGTTATCTGATATCACAGTTCATCTTTTTAAACCCTGTGCTGGTTCTTCTGTCCTAAATCTTGATTTTTGTCTGTTTTTGTGAGTAACCTAGGTTTTACTATGAAAAAAAAATTAAATGACTTAGTTAAATTTAAAGAAAGGATAAAGATCACCCACCCACAAGCCAGGATCAGTATCTTTGCATAAACCCAATTATCAGCTTGATGTAAATTCTTACAGATTTTCAGATTATGAATGTCTGTGCAGCTATGATTTAGAATTGTATATAAATTTACAGTAGTTATTTATCCAAATGAAATAGTGTTTTAATATATAATTTTATGTATTTTGCTCATAATTTTATCCAGAATATTTCTACTTAAATCAGTGTCTAGCTCCAGATCAGTGGTATTCCACTGTGTAAATGGAGTTTAATTCAGCCACTCACCAGCAACATGTGTGCGCCTGTTTCCCTATGCCTCCGGCCCATCACAGACTTTCATAATACTTATTAATATTGTATCAATGTTTTTTCAATATTTGTCAATTTGGGCATCCAAATAAGGATGATATCCTGTTGTCCAAACTTGAAGTTCCTAGAGCCAAGTCTTGAATTTTTTCCCCATGGACTTTCTAGCCATCCATGTATCTTATCGTGAATTTGGAAGGACTTGACTTAGTAGTAAAAGCATCAATACCTTTGAGGTAGCATAGACTGTCGGTTAAGCACATCCTTCTTACTGCAGCGTATTTCCTCTGGCTTTCTGTTGAATTTTCTCCTTTGAACATTGGGATCCCCATAGGCAGACCAGTTAATCCACTAAGCCCATCTCTGGTGCCATCGCATGTTTCCTTTTTTTTTTTTCCCCCTCTCTTTTTTTCTTTTTATTTCTCTAATTTATACTTTTAGAGACTATTCATTTAGCTGGCTGGCATCTGCCTGGCTTCTGGCCCTGGTGCATCTCCCTCATCCCCTCATCCCCTCATCGTCCCCCTCCTCCACCTCTTCCTTCTCTTGTTCCTCCTTCCATGTTTCCTTAACAGTCGTCTTCATCTTTTCTTTTTACATAATGTCCGGTGCCTAACCTCTTACAGTCTGTAGCTCGTGGGGTTTTATACAAAATGAATTGACGACTGAAAGTCACTTTATGAGTTTTTTAAGTATTCCTCTATTTATCAGAGGCCTTACAGTTTGTTGAAATGAGTCGATTTCTTCTGTCGGGGCCCACGCTTCAGGGTGGGAAAACAAACAAACAAACGATGTTTCTAGCCTTATTCTGATACTAACTTTTTTTGTGGTTTGGGGAAATAACTCCAGTTATCTTTTGTAGGGTGAAGTTTCTCCGATCCTGCCTGGCCACGAGGTCCAGACAATCTCTCCCACCCTAGTCCTGCAGCCGCTTATAAAATAATTACTCAGAGGCTTAATATTAATTACAAACTGTATGGGCTATGGATCAGGCTTCTTGCTAGCTAGCTCTTAATATATATATATATATATATATATATATATATATATATAGATATAGATGTATATAGGCAGGGAAAAAAAAAAAAAAAAAAAGCATAGAAAGCTAAGCTGACTAAAATACTTTCTGGATGATTCTGTAGACAGGACTCAGCTGGAGCTCCAGAGTATGCAAAGTCTGGCTTTTAGAAAGATATCAGATATATATTGGTTTTTCTTTTTGCTCTTCCTTTTTTTGTTTTTATGGGTGAGTGGTGGCATACAATTTTAATCCTTCACTCAGAAGGCAGAAGCAGAGGCAGGTGGGTCTCTGTGAGTTCAAGGCCAGCCTGGTCTACATAGTGAGATCTGACCTAGCTAGGATTACATAACAAGACCTTGTTTGAAAAAAAAAAAAAGGCAGATTATTTTTGAGTTAAGAAACATTTATTCTCTGTGAGTTTGCCAGCCTGGTCTACAGAATGAGTTCCAGGAGTCAGGACTCTTTCACAGAGAAACCTTGTCTCGAAAAACCAAAAAAAAAAAAAAAA
>CABHPH010160832.1:3524-28524 GCA_902168325.1 Peromyscus nudipes | reverse complement strand
AAGACAAATATAAATGGACGTCCTTTTCTATGACTACAGCAGCATATGCCAACAAGGGTCAGTGCTCACAGTCTATGGCCATTCATTTTTCTTAGCGATTTGTCATTCTTTATAGTCCATTTGGAAAGTGATTTTCTTTCATCCAAGACATTTGATTGATTATCGACTGCATTATACACCGATTCCAGCTTAGATTTAAAGGTAGCTGGCTCAAATTTTGGCAAGAGAATGAAAGTCCTTCTACGCATAATGACCTCTGCACATGAGCATGCATACATACACACACACACACACACACACACACACACACCAACAAACATTTCCAACTTACATTTGACTCCTTTTTAAATTAGATTCAAAAAACTGTAAATTTTAGCTCCAGTCATGATACAGGTAAATAAGGAGCGAGGCACTGCAGAGTTTGGGCTTGAGTTAAGTCAGATTGGCAGAAACTCTGACACCTTAATGGTTCTGCTTTACATGGTATTATTAAAGTTAGAGCCATATAAGTTACATAGCTTCCTCCTGGATTGTTGGAAATTACTACTGCAAGAGCTATAGTAACGTTGATTTGGAAGGTGCCTATGCGGAAACGCTAAGCAAAGCTCCTGTAGGTATTAGTAGAAGCCCGGCTACAAAACTAAACAGCATCGAACTCCCAAGCGGCCTGCATTTTGTTCCTGGTGGTGGTGTTTCTGCGTGCTTGTCTGCTCCGTTGAAACACACCCACCATTATCCAAACGATTATTAATAACACCAGGCTTCTGTTCGGCACTCAATAAAGGTTTGTTGAGTGAATGTTTTACACTAGATATAGACTGGTACCACATTTTGTTTTTCTGTAGTTGCTCAGATTCTAAGCCACAGTACTATGAATGGAACTGGAAGGAATATCAGGTCACTTTTTTCCAAACTTTGTTATCCTGACAGTGAAGAAATTGAGACCAGAAGAAGTGAAGTGTCAGTCCGATACAGAGCTAGAGGTAACAAATCAGGCAACAGACATTTAGCATATTCCTCTAACAGCAGATGGGGGTAGGTGCTGTTTCAGATAACAGAGCGGAGCAAAACCCTGCCTTCAAAGGGCTTCTGAGCTAGTGAGGAGAATCAGGAGAATGAACAAACTAGGAAAATACTAACACAGAAATGTTGGGGTGAAGAATTGCTGGAACACGGAAGAGATACAGGCAGTTTAACTGGACCCTACAGCCCACAGCTGTCTGAGAGACTGAGTGACGTGGCAGCACCATGCACAGACACAGAAGAAAGGTGTTCGAAATACAAGCCCGGGACTTGGGAGATAGCTCAGTGCTAAAGTGCTGGTCACAAAAGTGTGAGGATCAGATTTCAGATCTCCAGAACCATGGAGAAGCAGAGCAGCCATGGTGACTACTTGTCATCACGACACATAAGGACAGAGAGACTCCCCAGGGCAAGCTGGGATTGGTCAGCTTTAGGGTCAGTGAGAGAACCTGCCTCAAAAAATAAGGTCAGATGGATGGAGAAAGACTCCAGAAATCAACTTCAGGCCTCCCTATGCACGCGCACGTACCTACATACCTGTACACATATGTACCTACACACATGCACATTTGAACATGCACTCACATCACACACATGCACAAAAAGTGATTATTATTAATAATAATAAGTGCAGAAGTGAGATGGGAACAAGTTTGACATGTTTAACGAAAAGAAAGCCCACTAGAGTGCTTCAGCTGGAGTGAAGAGTAGAAACAGACAGAGAGGAGGGTAGATGAGACAACACCACAACCCGTCACATGCTGAGATCTGGAAAAGGAGCTGAGCTTTATTACAGAATGTGTTAAGAGACTGTTAAAAAGATTTGGAGGCAGAGCTGGAGGTGTGGTTCAACTGGCAGAGTGCTGCCTTACCACGTATCAAGCCCTGGATTCAACCCCAGCACCAGATAAACCCTGTATGTGGTAGCCCATGCCTGTAATCCCAACACTCAGAAGGTGGAGACAGACAGGCAGGTCAGAAGTTCGAGATTATCCTCTGCTATGAAGGGGTGATGAGGGCTTGGGCTGAGAATACCGTCATTAGCAGATAGAGTGAGAGCCTCCACGGGGAGGGGCAGAATGTTCTGAGAGGGAGCTGCTTGCAGGAAGGTGTGGAAGGAGGAAGGACTAACGTAGAATGGACCTTATACAAAATTCATTGTTTTAGGCATTGTGAAGTGTGCAAGTCACCATACTGTACAACCATTGTCACTATTCAGTGTTCCCCCACGGACCCAAACAGAAATCTTGTAATCATTAAGCAGTAGCTCGCCATTCCTCCCTCTCTACAACCCCTGCTAACTTCGAGGCTCCTTTCTGTCACTGTGAATTTGCCTAGTCTGGGTTCCTCATCAGAGCAGATTCGGAATATTTCTCCTTTTTGTTTCCATAGTATTTCTTCTTGAATTAATTTTTAATTATGTGTATGTGTGGGGGTATTTAACTGAGTGGGGGTGCTGGCACATGCCAGTGGAGGGAGTCCAGGTCCTCTGGAGCTGCAGGTACAGGTGGCTGTGAGCTGCCTGACGTGGCTGCTGGGAACAGAACTCAGATCCTCTGCAAGAGCCATACAAGCTCTTAACCACTGAGCTATCTCACCAGCCCCACCTTTTCTATCATATTATTTCACTGAGAATAACACCTTCAAGTTTCACATGTAGCATGTGTCAGAATATCAGTCCTTTTACATACTGTTTCATTTTGTTTTGCTTTGTTTGTTTTGCTTTAAGACAAAGTCTCATGCAGCCCAGCCTCAAACTCATTATGTAGCTGAGGATGACCTTGAACTTCTGGCCCTCTTGCCTCCATCTCCTGAGTGCTGAAATTACAGGTCAGTGTCCCACACCTGATTTTATGTGATACTAGGGACTGAACCCAGGGCTTCACTCCTACAAGGCACTTTACCAACTAACCTACGTCTCAAGCCCCCATATTGCACTTTTTGTGATCAGGAAATTGAAGCAAGAAGGATAGTGATTGTGGATACATCAGGACTAAATCCAATATTCCAATCGCAGTGTGTGCTGGGGGAGGAAGAAAGGAAGGATGGAGGGAGAGAAGGAAGGAGGGAGAGAAGGAGACAAATGAACTGGGAGGCTAGAACTGATGACTGAGTGCAGGAGCAGAGAGTCTAAAAAGAGTAGCAAGGCATATTGGAGTTGGAAACCAACAGACAGTCTGAGAACCAGAGAGAAAAGCTGCATTCCCAGCCATACAGTGGTGGTGCACACCTTTAATCCCAGCACTTGGGAGACAGAGTCAGGAGGATCTCTGTGAGTTCGAGGACAGCCTGGTCTACAGAGGGAGTTCCAAGACAGCCAGGGCTACACAGAGAAACCCTGTCTTAAAAAAGGAGAGAGAGAGAGGAGAGAGAGAGAGAGAGAGAGAGAGAGAGAGAGAGAGAGAGAGAGAGAGAGAGAGAGAGAGAGACGCTGCATTCCCACTGATCGCAAGGCCTGGCAGGCATTAGCTTTGCCTGAACAGGGAGATGAGGGATATGGATAGCATCTATGTCTATGGCCTTTTGTTTCTTTACTGTCTGAAGAAGGGCTAAGAGAAGCTAGAGAGGCACTTCAAGAATAGGTCCTTAAGCACGGGAAGATGGAAAAGCTGAAGGGCAGGCTCAGTCCACATGACAGACGGACACGCAAATGAAAGGAGAAAAATCCCAGATTACGTCAAAAGCTAGAAGCGGTGAGCCTTGTTGAGAAAGGCAGCTTCATTTAGAGAAGCTGAGACTGGAGACACCATAGGGATGAATGAATTCAAGAGAAGTAGGCAATTGGAGCTAAAGTAACCAGGATCCTGTGCATAAAGGACCGAGGCCCCCAAATCTTTAAGGCAGTTGAGGAACCTAGCTATCCCTTCCCACTGCGCCTATGTTGATGTTCGTGCTTCTGAAATCTCAAAAGACATCAGTGCAACCTCTGCTCAAAAGAAAAAAGTATTCCGGTTGGCTGTAGAGATGTAAGCTTAGTACCAGCATGTGGGGCCTGGGGTAGGAAGTATGAGTTCAAGGCTATCCTGTATTACATAGCAAGATCCTGTCTCAAAACAAAACGAGACATTCTGAATGCTTTCAATTTCTACAGGTGAATGTAAGATGAATTGCTAAATGGCCTTATTAATAAAAAAAACCTGGAGCCAGACATTGGGGTGGAAATTGAGAGATCAGAGAAGCAGAAAGAAGCCAGCCACATTCTTACCACTAGGAAATCCTCAGCCAAGAGAGAGCTACTTCCTGTATACTCACACCTATAAACCTTTCTGTGCCCTGCCATCTTACTTCCTTTTTCTGCCCAACTATATCACTTCCTCTCTCTGCCTAGATCTATCACTTCCTGTCTGTCTGTACAGACCTACAGACCTCTATGGTTAGTGCTGGGATTAAAGGTGTGTGCCACCACACCTGTCTCTGTTCCCAGTGTGGCCTTGAACTCACAGAGATCTGGATGGATCTCTGCCTCCCAAATGCTAGGATTAAGGGCATGTGCTACCATAGCCTGACTTCTATGTTTAATATAGTGGCTGGCTTTGTCCTCTGATCTCCAGATAAGCTTTATTGGGGTGCACAAATAAAATATCACCACAGGTGAACACTGTGAATGTCTCTTCGAGCAAATAATTAAGTTTTAAACAAAAAGCTTGGCTCACTAAACAGCAGTAACTACCCACAAGGATTTTGTCTTGTAGTAAACACATCCACTAAGCTCCCACGTCTTAGAATTGACTACTTTTGATGAAAACATCCAAGAACAGGACCAGCAATACGAATCAACAGACACAGGCACTCTCCACAGGCCTGACAACCTTAGCGTCATTCCTGAGACGCACATGGTGGAAGGAGGGAACTGACTCCCAAAAGTTGTCCTCTGACCTCCAAATGTATGCAGTGGCATACCCACAACACCCCCACACACACATACACACACAGCATATAAATAAATAATTAAATCTAATTTTTAATCCAAGAATATAAAAAAGTTATAGGACAGTGGTTCTCAACCTGTGGGTCGCCACACCTTTGAGGGTCAATATCAGATATTTACGTTATGATTCTGAACAGTAGAAAATTGCATTTATGAAGTAGCAATGAAAATAATTTTACACTGGGCGGTGGTGGCACACACCTTTAATCCCAGCACTCAGGAGGCAGAGTCAGGTTGATCTCTGTGAGTTCGAGGCCAGCCTGGTCTACAGAGAAGATTCAGGACAGGTACCAAAACTACATAGAGAAACCCTGTCTCAAAAAACCAAAATATAAAATAAAATAAAATAACTTTACGGATTGGAGTCACCACAACATGAGGAACTGTATTGAAGGGTCATGGCATTAGGAAGGTTGAGAACCACAGGTGTAGAGGTTATTTTACATGATAACTATCTTCAGCCTTTCAAATATATGGAGACTTAACTTGAAGTCTGATATGTGGGCTATCCTGGAAAAGTCTCATGCTTTGGGAAGAGTGAACAACTGTTGTGGAGTAGAGAACTCCACACTGTGATGGTTGATCTCAGTTGTCTATTTGCTTAGCTATGCGTAGGAGATTGGTGAAGCCAGCTCCCGGGTACATATACGAGAGTGTTTCCAAAGAGGATCAACCACAGGGGAAGTGTTGCCCGGATCAAGTGTAGCACCATCCAAACAAGTGGAGGACCAAGATAGGACAGAGGACAAAGAGAGGAGGAAGCCAGCTAGTAAAGACACCCCCTGCATACTTCCAGTCTACCACAGGGCGAGGGGGTAGCCTCTGCCAGACGCTCCTAGCACTATAATGTTCTTCCCCCCATGGTTCGATAAACAGCAAATTCTTTCCAAAGCATCTATGTGGTCCATTCTTGTAACCCCAGGACTTGGAAGACTGAAATGGGATTGTAGTTAGAGGCCAGCCTGGGCTATCTGGTAAGATCCTGTATGAAGATAACTACATAAGGCAGCCTGAGCTACATAGGGAGGGAGTTCCAGTCTAGGCAAGGGCACAGAGTGAGATCCAGCCTCACAAAAAGAGGAGAGGGGGAGCTTCTGTTTCAACTGTTGTGGGCTCTGCCTGCTGGTACCAAGAATCGGCCTGAAATGGGCACTTAGTGTTGACTTGGGTCTTTTCTGAGCTTAGTCCCTGGTCTATTTCTCCTCTATTTGTTGTTGGTTTTGAATAGCTTTGTCTTCAAGGCCTGGCTCCTAAAAGGAGAAAAAAAAAATATTGAGAGAGGCTGAGGAACAGGTCTTATCCCTTTCATCCTCTACAGGTCATTTCAGCCAAATGGGAAAGCACCCTGGACATTAATAACTGCTACCTCTTCATAAGCTGTGATCAGTAACAACAATCAATGTCCAAAGCATTTGATATGGAGAGATCAGAGCCCTTTCGCCCATCTTGGGGCCTAGAAGTTGTGTCTGAGCTTTGCCAGACAGGTGCACAATGGCCTGCTCCAGGGCTAGAGCATTGATGTGGCGAGTGCTACCGTGCTGAGAGCTGAGACTGACTGAAGGAAACCTAAACCGCTCTTCTTCATCTAAGCCTTTCCCTAGACGTTACAAGTCTTCAACAGACTATGGATTTCCATCGTAGTCTGTTGTGGAATGTTCCTTTACACTGTGTGAAGATATGTCACTGTGGTTGGTTTAATAAAAATGATCAATAGCTAGATAGGATTTTTGGGGTAGAGAGAATGCTGGAAAGAAGGTGGAGTCGCAAGCCGGATGCAAAGGAAGTAAGAATTGCAGGATGAGCAGTAAAAGCTACGAGCCACATGGCGGCTCATAGATGCATTGGAATGGGTTCATTTAAGTTATAAGAGATAATTAGAAACCAACCTAGAATGTGGGGGTCCCCGCAAGCATTACGGCTCGAAGGGAAATGATCCGTGTGAGGTAAGAAGGAAACGCATTCAGCAGGACTTAATTAGCCGGTGCTGGTTCAAACTTTCTGGAATCTGACATTAGGCCAGTTTATTTTAGACATATTTAAGTCCAATTATCCCAGTCCCGTGTGCACAATAAAGCTTAAGGCATGACGACATCGAAACTCTTTTGCCAAGTACATGTGACCTCCACTGTGAAGATGGATTCTATAGCTTAAGGGCCTAGGATCTGGTGTGGTCTCTGAACAGAAGAGCATAGAGGTCAGCAGGCTTTGAAGTGCTTGTGACAGCTCCCCGGAGGATGGGGTCTACTGATGGAGAGCTGAAGATAAAGGGCTAGGGAGGGAAACTCTGGAACAAACATTCCAGGGTATTTGGGTGAGGCCTGGCCCTACAGACAGATAGCAAAGGTCACCGGGTTATTAACAGCACCCGCTCCCAGCCTTCTGGGTGGAAAACAGGTATCCATTTCCTCTACTGAGAAGACAACCATAATTAGCATTCCTGGGTCCTCCAGTGCTAGTGTGTGAGCACTGACGCCTTCTGCACCAGCGTGCTCTTATCTATGATAACTCTTCTGTTCTCATGGCTCCCATCACCCCTCCTGAGAATCTCACCACGCTAAAATAAAGATATGCTATCAAATTATTTTCCTCAAGCTATTTTCGTCCCTAAAATAAATTCTGCCACCACTTGTAAAGATCATTTTCTTCACCTTCCTACATCTCATAAGACTTCATATTTATCTAGTCACAGACCATCATCAAGCCAGCAGTCATTATGCTTATTAGAAGTCTATTGTGATTTGAATCCTAGATGCCCCCTTCCTCGCCCCCCCCCCAAGGGCTCACGTGTTCACAGTTTGGCTGCAACTGGTGGGCTTTTGGGAAATCACTGGGTCCTGAGAACTTCCTTGATGGAGTCATAATTGTATTGGGAGGTAGGGCTAAGAGCAGGAAGTCACTGGAACCACGCCCTGGAAGATGTATCTTAACTCATTTCCCCCACCACCTTTCTCTCTCTCTTGTCTCTTTGTCTGGGACCTATGGCACGCTTCCCACAGTGGTGTTCAGGTCTACATCAATGCAGCTATCTGACCATGGACCAGAGCCTCTGAGACTAGGAACCAAAGAAAAAGGTTGCACCCTGGACTTGTCTACTCTGGTGACTGGTCTAGCAAATAACCTAGCTGTCATCATAGAGCCTTTGTCCAGTGACTGATGGAGGCAGATGCAGAGATCCACGGCCAGGCACCAGGCTGAGATCCAGGAATCCAATTGATGAGAGAGAGGAGGGATTCTGCAGGCGAGGGACGTCGAGATCATGATGGGAGGATGTGCAGGGATGACCTGCCACACTAGTGGAAGCCCATGAACTGTGGACTGGTGGCTGTGGAGCCCCCATGGGACTGGACTAGGTCCTCTGGATATGGAAGACGGTTGTTTGACTTGAACTGTGTGGGGGGCACCCAGGCAGGGGGATCGGGATCTGTCCCTGGTCTATGGGCAGGCTTCTGGGAATCCAGTGCCTGTGGTGTGACACCTTGCACAGCCTTGGTGCAGTGGGAAGGGGCTTGGACCTGCCTAGGCTCAGTGTGCTGGGCTCTGCTGACTCCCCATGGGAGACCTTGATTTGGGGGATGTGGGGATGCGGAGTGGCTTGGGAAAGAGGGTTGGGGGTGGGAGGAGGGAGGATCTGTGGATGGTATGTGGAGTGAGTAGAAAATTTCTTAATAAAGAAAAAAATCGAAATAAAAAAAAGAAAAATGTTGCACCTTTAAGTTGTTTTAGCTAAAGAGGAAAAGTGACTAACACAAGATGATAAGCTGATCAAAAAAACAAAGTGCAGCCAGGCAGTGGTGGCACACGCCTTTAATCCCAGCACTCTGGAGGCAGAGGCAGGCCGGATCTCTGAGTTCAAAGCCAACTTGGTCTACAGAGGGAGTTCCAGGACAGCCAGGGCTACAGAGAAATCCTGTCTCAGAAAAAAAGTAAGAAAATGCAAAATTTAATTGTTGTATTTTTAAAACAGCAGGAAGGAGTCACACCGTACAACAGGACCCATGTAAGAGGTTTACTGAGGGGCGGGGAGAGAGAAAGGGCAGAGGAGGGGGCAGGGACCGCTCCCTGGGGATGAGAGTGAAGGAGGAGAAAGAGAGAGAGATGGAAGGTGTACACGGCCCGCCTTTTATACGGAAACGTGGTAGTGGCTGCGGCTGAGGATATATCCTGTCAGGACCCTAAGGGAAGGCCAGTGCAGATGTCTAAATGCTAACAAAAATAAGAAGGAAGGGGGTGGGGGTGGGCAAAGATGCTCAGGGAGGCAAACCACCAACAGACAGGAAAGAGATTTCACTGAATTGAGAACTCTCATTACTAGAAATTTGAAAAGACATGTTTCACACACCAGAGCACTTAAGGAGCTGAGAGTAGCTCAGTCAGTAGAGGGCTAGCCTAGCATGCACGAGGCCCTGGAATCGATCCCCAGCGTCACATAAACTGGGCATGGTGGTACCTGCTTGCAATCCTAACACTTGAGAGATAGAGGCAAGAGCATCAGAGGTTCTAGGGCAGCCCAGTTACATAGGGAGTTCAAGACCAGCTTGGCCTAGAGACTATGTCTTCAAAAGAAAAAGGAAGTCCACTACTACAGACAGTCCTCCACTTACAGCCCAGCCTACTACCCTCTTACAGGTACTCAATTAACTTTTCTTAAAAAGAAAAGCTGGGGCTGCCGAGATGGCTCGGAGGGTAAAACACTTCCTTTACAAGTCCATCGGTCAAACTTCGATCCTTGGAAACCATTTAAAGGTGGGAAGGGAGAGCCAGTTCCACAAAGCTGTCCTCTGACCTCTCCATGTGCACCGTGGTGTGTTTGCCCTACATACACAAATGCACACACACACATCTCACACACATGCACAAACATGAACATGTACACATGTTCCTATACACATATGCATGCACACAATGAAGACAATTTTTTTTTCTTTTTTTGAGACAGGGTTTCTCTGTGTAGCTTTGGAGCCTGTCCTGGATCTCACTTTGTAGACCAGGCTGGACTCGAACTCACAAAGATTCGCCTGGCTCTGCCTCCCGAGTGCTGGGATTAAAGGCGTGTGCCACCACCGCCCGGTGACAAATGTTTTTAAAGAAATGCACTTAAGTAACTACTCATTTTTGCTGCATAAACTAGATCTAAATTAAATCACCTCGCCATTTAATAGATTGTGAGAGTATCAAATGAAATAGATCTAAGGCTTTAGTATTTAACCGTGTCTATTCAAGATACAAGAGTCCCTGATCATAGCTAATACTGGTTCTCATTTTCAAGTCAATGTCAGTCTTGAAACCATTCATTCTCTCTGAGGCCTCAGAAATTTACTCCATATTCCAGTGACCTTGGACCTCTGGGCTCTGTTTCCTTTTTTTTTTTTTTTTTTTTTTTTTATCTTCCAGAGACTGGCTTGGAACAGCATTCACAGGAAATAACAAGCTACAGATTGTTTATTTCACACCTCGTGGTACCCCCAATGAGAACGACAGCTTGTAATAACTAAACAAATTAAATTACTGGAAGGTCAGCTAATGATGAGGCCACACTAGCTAGATAATTAACAGATATGGGTCGCCAGCCTGTCTGCCAAGAATACACTTAATAATGAGTTAAGCAACACTTATTAGCATCTACTATGTATGTCTTACCATTTCAGATAGATGCTCTCCCTTAACCCTTACAGCCAGGCCACAATTAGGCTGGAACAAGTCAATAATGGTCTCTCTCTCTCTCTCTCTCTCTCACACACACACACACACACACACACACACACACACCAATTAAGCAGCTAGAAAGCCAGGCAGAGTGGTAGTCATCTATAACTCCAGCATGTGGGACAAGAGGCAGAAAGATTGTGAATGAAGGCCAGCCTGAGCTACAGAGCAAGATAGAGATTGGGCTCTGGCAAAATGGCTCAGTGCCTAGAGGCTCTTCTGCCAAACTTGATAACCTGGGTTCAACCCCCAGAACCCACATGGCAGATGGAGGGAACCAACTCCTACAAGGTGTCCTCTGACCCTCACATGCAGACCACGTCACACATCTGCCCCCCAGTGAACAAACAAATGTGATTTTAAAAACTGCTTAAAGATCAAAGTCTGCCTGGGCTACATAATGAGACTTGTCTCTAAATAAATAAATAAGAACTAAGAAGCAGCTGGGCGGTGGTGGTGCATGCCTTTAATCCCAGCACTTGGGAGGCAGAGCCTGACGGATCTCTGTGAGTTTGAGGCCAGCCTGGGCTGGAGTGAGTTCCAGGAAAGGCGCAAAGCTACACAGAGAAACCCTGTCTGGGGGGTGGGGGGTGTGGAACCACTAAGAAGCAACAGAACCTTACGTAAACTTAATATTTTTTCTGACTCAAAAGTCTATATGGTTTTTTTGTTTTGTTTTGGTTTGGTTTTTTGGGTGTTTTTTTTTTTTTTGGTAAAATACTTTTGTTGTGTGTAGAGCTAGGAGGGGCCGTGCAAATGCTAGGCAGAGATTCTACCATTGAGCTACAATCCCATCCTCTGAACGCTGGGAATACAATGACGTTTTGTCACGTGGGGCTGCCGGTCATTTTAATATACTCATTGACAGTATTTCATCTGAAATTGGGAAATAGAGCAACTTCCTCATTGATACCATGGCTCTGCTGAAAACATACAAATCAAGCTGCACTTGACTTACTTTTAAATTTGTGTTTCTAGCTTTTTTGTTTTGTTTTTCAAGACAGGGTTTCTCTGTATAACAGTCCTAGCTGTCCTGGTATTCACTTTGTAGACCAGACTGGCCTTGAACTTACAGAGATCTGCCTGCCGAATGCTCGGAGTAAAGACGTGTGCCACCATTGCCCAGCCTGTGTTTCTAGCTTTAAGAAATTTAAATCCTTTCAAGAAAACACTTTAAATGTTTTTCAAACAGTAATCTTATTTGTGTTTGAGATGAGCCTTACATACTTCCTGAAGTATTTACTGAATCTTGGCAGGGGTTTATTTCACCCAAGAGATAAAGTAAAGTATACACAAATATTTTTTTAAGTTATTTATTTATTTATTTATTTACTTACTTACTTATTTACTTATTTATTTATTCTATTTTTGAGAAAGGGTCTCAGTATGTAGCTCAGGCTGGCCTGGAACTCACTATGTAGACCAGGCTGGCCTCAAATTCACAGAGATCTACCTGCCTTTGCCTCCTGAGTGTTAGGATTAAAGGTATGCACCACCATACCCAGTGGAAAAAAATTCCTTTCTTATAGTTATTATCATAAAGTATGTTTTCACATTCGTCTCTCCTTCAGTTCCCTAAATCTCATTTAAATTACACAGCTGCAATCTGGCTTCTTCCTCCTACCAAGACACCCACATACCCATACCCAGAACCAGAGACAAGAAACCTTGATGATTTCATGACTATGAAGAAGGTTAAAAATAATGGCTTTTTTTCCTCTCCCCCATAAAAGGAATTTTAGATATAGATTATGGTAGATTTATTTATAATGAAACTGTTTACATTCACACAGCCTCGGTCACATAGGTCTGTGACCCCTGTACTCAGAGGCTGAAGCAGGGAGAAAAAGTCAAAAATCTCCAAATAAGACTCGGGGATGGGAAGAATATGATCAAAATATACTTAAATTTAAAAATTGTTTTAAAAAATATAAACTATTTTTTTAAAAAATCTCCAAATAAGCCGGGCAGTGGTGGCACATGCCTTTAATCCCAGAACCCTGGTAGAGGCAGGCGGATCTCTCTGAGTTTGAGTCCAGCCTGGTCGACCAAGCGAGTTCCAGGACAGCAGAGCTATATTGAGAACTCCTGTCTTGAAAAACAAAATAAAATAAAATAATAAAAATCTCCAAATAGGGGCACCAAGATGGCTCAGTAGGTAAAGGTTCTCACTGCAAAGCCTGAGAACCTTTGACTCCCAGGACCCACATGGAAGGAGAGAACTAATTTCTCCAAGTTGTTCTGTGAGTTTCAGACATGTGCCAAGACGCATGCACGCACACAAACACACAGACACAGACAGACACAGACACACACACACACACACACACACACACACACACACGTCCCCACAAATAACTGCCATAAAAATTTTAATGTTTAATTTTTAATTTAAGAAATCTCCAAATGGGCTGGGTGGTGGTGGCTCACACTTTTAATCCCAGCCAGCAATCGGGAGGCAGACAGAGGCAGGTGGACCTCTGTGAGTTCGAGGCCAGTCTGGTCTACAGAGCAAGTCTCCAAAGCTACACAGAGAAACCCTGTCTCGGAAAAAAACCAAAAAAGGAAAAGAAAAAGAAATCTCCAAATGGATAGGGAATAGTCACTAGCAGAGTGGTGCTGCCAACCTGCACTAAATAAATCCCGAGCGTGAATAGGTTTTTGGTTTTGAGACAAGGTCCGGTGAGGTCCAGGCTGGCCTCGGGCACCTTCAGAGTGCTCTCGTTATCAACAGGTCTCATCACACCCAGCGAGCATGATTTTGTTGTTGCTGTTGACTGTTTATTTTTCAAGACTTGTCTTGCTATGGAGCCCTGGTGGCCTCAATCTCACTATGCAAGCTAGGCCGGCTTGAACTCGTGGGTGATCTTCCTGTCTCTGCCTCCTGAGTATTGTGGTCACCGGTATGTGCCACTTCACTGGCTTTGGCTTGATGTTTTTAGCGAAGATTTGCATCTGTGGTTAAAGAGGGATTAATATTAAATATGCAAATGAATTAATATAACATCCTTTACTGAATTAGACACTAGCACCAGATGAGAAACAGCAAAGGCTGCTAGGGTACCTCTGATCTAGTCAGTTGTTGGGGTTCTATGCTTTTGACAGTTTCCTATGAGACTGACCCAAAAAAGTTATGGTACCCATTTGGAAGGAGATTTCAGGGAACAGAAGTGTGTGTGTATGTGTGTGTGTGTGTGTGTGTGTGTGTGTGTGTGTGGGGAGAGAGAGAGAGAGAAAGAGAGAGAGAGAGAGAGAGAGAGAGAGAGAGAGAGAGGTACTAGGGATAGAACCCAGGGCTCTGTTGTAAATACCCAACAAGAAAACATTCACCTTTATACACTATTAGTTGAAGTAAGATTGTAAATTTTCAGTTGGAAAGTTTAAAAATATAATTGTTTTTCAGGCAGACAAAGTGTTGCATGACCACAACCCTAGCACTCAAAAGGTCCAAGAAGGAGGATCAGGAGTTCAAGGCCAGCCTTGCATACATGAGACCTGTCTCAAAAAAATTGTTTTTAAATGTTTATGTGTCTGTTGTCTGTGTGTACTTGTGTACACATGTGTAGTGCCCTGTGGAAGTCAGAAGAGGGCATCGTATCCCCTGGAGCTACAGTTACAGGCATTTGTCAGTTTTCTGACATGGGTGCTGGGAACTGAACTCACGTCCTTTCCAAGAGCAGAAAGTACTCTTAACCACTGAGCCACTCTCCAGCCTCCTCAAAAAATTTTCTTTTCTGTTTTTTTGAAACAGAGTTTCTTTCTCTGTGGAACAGCTCTGGCTGTCCTGGAACTCACTCTGTGGACCAGGTTGGCCTTGAACTCACAGACATCCAAGTGCCTCTGCCTCCTGAATGCTGAGATTAAATGCATATGCCACCACCACCTGGCTCAAAAATTATCTTTAACATTTTAGCTATTTGAAATACCAGTAGTAAGTGTTTCCATCAGAAGGAGTCCCTCCTATAGATGTAGTCAGTGCTGATGAGATGCATGTATATAAATCTTACAAAGGAAACATGTATGTAAGATGACTATCATAGACTATCTCCTCCGTGTTAGTTGGGATCATGGTGGCACAGGTCTGTGACCCCAGTACACAGAGGCTGAAGCAGGAGGATCAAGAACTCAACTCTTGTACATGGATGTCAACTTCGAATTTTCAGGTTTATGTGTTTATCTTTAAAAGCCAGGAAGCTAGAGCCAGGCAGTGGTGGCGCACGCCTTTAATCCCAGCACTGGGGAGGCAGAGACAGGTGGATCTCTGTGAGTTCGAGGCCAGCCTGGTCTACAGAGCAAGATCCAGAACAGGCACCAAAACTACACAGAGAAACCCTGTCTTGAAAAAAAAACAAAAAAACAAAAACAACAACAACAACAACAACAACGAAACAAGCCAGGAAGCTGGAAAGGATCCATTGGAGAGGGTGCATGGTAAAGAGGCCTTAAGGCTACAGTAGAATGAAAAAAGTTCAATGAGACCAAGGAGAGAGGCAATACTGAGGCTGTAGAGGTTAAATGGGGGTAAGAGCAAGGATTAGCCCAAACTAAGGATGTATGAAAATGAGACACAGTATCTGCCTGCAACATCCCCGGGGGAGAGGGGAGATTAACATTCTTTAAGCTTGACACTTATAGGGATAGGGATATGACTTGGTAGTAAAGTGCTTGCCCAGAAAATACACGTCCTTGGGTTAAAATTCCAGCCCTGAAAAGAAAGAAATGTGCTATAGATTATAGAGATTATTTGACTTTAATTTCTATGAAACCAATGTAAAAATAGCCACCCACTGCTCTGTTGGATTCTATCTCTAGTATGCATTGTTTTGAATTCCCTTGACCAGGGAAACTGCTACCCTATGCTGGGTGTTGCAGCCCAAACCTGTAATCCCAATACTTGGAAGGCTGAGGCAGGTGGAGTAAGTGTTCAAGGCTAGCCTGCTACTACCTTGAGTTTGTACTGGGAAAAGCTGAAACCCGTTTCCAATTGAATGCGTCTTTCCTTGAGATTAGAGGGCTCATGCAAGCTCCCGGCCAACCACACTGTTCTAAGTGTCCTCTTTGAAGAGAGGAGGCTGGTAATTCTTCTGCTTTGTCTAGTGATGGTTTCTATACCTTCCTTTCACTTTCAAAGAGATTTGTGTTGGCTGTTTGCTTTGGGAGAGGTTATTATCAACCAGTAGCCCACAGCCCCTGCTTGACTTCTATTTTAAATCATATAGTACACGTGTGAGTTTAATTTAGTGCCTGCGTTCCAGTCTGGACACACATTTGTCTTGTAATGACAGGTGACATCGCTTCTACACAGGAATACGATTTTCCTAGACATGCTTGTGGCTGAAAGCCACAGTGTTTTTGGAGAAGCAGTATGTAGAAAGAGTACTGCCTGCATGATGGGGGCGGGGTCACGAGGAGGAATGATGTATTTCTTCCTTAGCTTATCATAATTAGAGATATTTGTGTGAAAATAGAACCTCTGTTGCTTAAGTGTTGCTCAGCTCCTGCTGATAGGTTCTCACTCACAGGCAGCGTCCTTTGTGATATAATAGTTAGTTGCTGTGGAGATGATTATCCTGTCATGGAGAAGAGAGACATGAATTTAAATGAAGAATGAACAGCAGGAGCAGAGGAAGCCAAGCACTTTATCTAATTTAATTTTCTCATGCCTTTTTAATATATGTTACATCATAAAGTTGGGTGCATCCACTTAAATAATAGTTTCAGAGCTAATGATGAATAATGTCAAAAGAAATTTTAAAAGAAAAGGCCAGCCAGGATATTGCCACCCCTGTAGAGGCAAGAATCAGTTCAAATCATAAAAACATTTGACAATAATAAGCGATTGCTATTGAGCTATACCCTAATGTTTAAATAAACAAGCGAGTTAGATAGTTCTATTATTGTTGAACTTCTGATGAGTTGTTGAAGTGATTTAGGCGTTAGCCATCAGGTATGAAGCAAAAGTTAGTGTAGACAATGGGCTTTGTATCTGAAACAGAGTTAGGTTAAATCCCTACTCTCCCCTTTATAAGTAGCTGTCTTGGGGAGGCCATTTGCCACACTCTGAACTTTAGTTTCACTTAATTCTAAATTTGAGATAAAATTGTAGGGTATTTTTCAAGACTACCCAAATGGTGTGGATGCCTATGACTGTAGCTCTTTATAGCTATACTGGTGTAACAGATAAGTTATGAAATGCCAGTGAAATTGTATCTCTTACTCTCATAGATTCCAATGTAAGTCAGGCAGATTTCCTTCCTTTTGGGGCTAAAGGCTTCCAGTACAAAATTTTGATAGTAGGGGTGTGGGAGCCCACGGAGGTTTCCTGGTGAGAGCGGAGCTTGCTTTCCCCAGCAGGACTGCATAAGGAGATGGCTTGACCAGGTGCGTGGTTACCAGGTGTGTGGAAAGGTCTGTACTTGGCTGTGTGGTGTGCTTTGATCTAGCAAGGGGGAGGTCTTTTGCTCCGCCCCTTGGCATTGTTATATAAAGCCCTTTTGCAGAGACAGAAGGGACCGGTGGATATTGATCCAGGTCTTCCCGAAGCTATCCTGTGCTTCTGTCTGTCTCAACCTCAGCTATCTTTCTATCTACAAGTTTCTCATCCCTCCCTCTCTCCTCAAGAGTACCCTGGGTAAAAGAGGGAGCTGGCATCCCACATAGGGGGAGGGGGAGATGAGATGAGAGAAGCATGCCAGCCTCTTTTTTTTTTTTTTTTCCTGAGACAGGGTTTCTCTGTGTAAGTTTGCTCCTTTCCTCGATTTTTAGACCAGGCTGGTCTCGTACTCACAGAGATCCACCTGGCTCTGCCTCCTGAGTGCTGGGATTAAAGTTGTGCGCCACCACCACCCGGCAGTATGCTAGCCTCTTAACTCTCTGGGCTCCAAACAGGCACACGTCGCTTCCATTTGTAGACCATTGGCCAGAGCTATCTGCACATTGCCAGACGCTTCCCCCATCCATAAGGGAGGCTCAGAAATGAAGTGGGAATGAGGAAGTTGTTGGTGGGTGGTGAGAGTCTTGTTACGTCCTCAATTACTTTTTGTTAGACTTTGATGAGATAGTGTATCCCAAGGATTTACAATTTTACTGATGAACCAGCTGGGATAACAAAGGCTGGTCCAGAGTCAGGAATTGGTATGATGACTTGGTTGAGATTATTTTTGTTTTCATCTAAAACTAGTAAGGAGGCGGAAGGAAGGGTACACTTGAAGTTAAATAGGGAAGCAAGAGAGGGCAGGGTGGATGCAGGATAGCAGTGCACACAACTGCTGGATTCCTTACTGAAGCATGTCTCAGATTCAGCAGCCTTCGCTCTAAAAACAAAGAAACGAGTGCCCTTTCTTCAAACCTTCTGATGGGATTTACGGTGTAAAAGTCAGCCCCTGGCCTTGTGTCTAATAAAGCCCACATAACACAATAATGATATGTCTTCAGTCTTTTATTTCACCCCAGCTTTTTCATTATCTGTCACAGCCTGCTTACAACTCCCCAAATAGACCGTGCAGTTTAAGGCTGCTCGCCCACCCATTTGGCTCCCACTGGAATAGTCCATTCTCTGCTTGTCAAAATCTTACATTTCCTTCAAGACCTGGAGCTCAAATCTCCAAATTTGAAACAGTCTCCTCCTCTCAGAAATCACAGCATTTCACTTAACATGATACAGTAGAATGGCTGCGCTGTGTTCCTCTCTGCCAGAAAACTGTGGTCTCTGAGAGGACACAAGCCATATAGCATTGTGCATGCTTTTAATGACAAACGTTTAAGAATCTGAAAATTCTGTACTCTCCTTTCTCCCCTTTCAGGCATTTTGTTTGGCCTTACAGTTGGCGAAGTGTCTTTATGTTAATTATTAGTAAAACATTCAGTTCCCAGGAGAGTTCTCGAAGGCTCAAGCTGGAAATCATGATACAAATCTTGCCTTGGGGCTGATGAGTGACTAGTGGTTACAGCACAACTTCATTCCTGGCACAGAACTAACTTCTAACGCCCTGTCCTGCGGCACTTTCCTCTTGAAATCTGCTTGGGAAAGACGGTTTGGCCCGTTCTTCCTGAAAGCTGAGCGCTGACCCATCTCATCATCGCATGGTTCACCTCATACCTTGATGATTGATAAAGCTGCTTTTTCAGACACCCGGAGCTTGTACAGCCGATAACCAAGGACCTCAAGGGATAAAGACATTTTCCTTGAGTCTCATGGGCCAACTAAGTCAAGGCCAATACTTCTCTTAGTGGTCTGTGCTGATGTAATACATCTATAGCCTGAGTGGGGTGTGGTGGTGCACACCTGTAATCAAGGCACTCAGGAAGCAGACTCGGAAGAATGGCCACAAGTTCAATGCTACCTAGGTCTACACGGTGAGTACCAGGCCAGTCAAGGCCACATAGTGAGGTCTTGTTTAAAAAAACAATACATGAACAAATAAACAAATGAAATCCCCAAACACCATCAACTTGATAGATAATAAGCAGAAATTTATTTCTCATGGTTTTGAAGGGGACTCTGCTTGGTTGCAGGCTCCTAACTTCTTATTATCCTTACATGGCCAAAAGTGGGCAAGAAAGCTTTCTGGGGTCCCTTTTATTAAGGGCGCCTATTCAATTCCTAAGCCTTTAGTCCTTATAATCTAATTGCCTGACAAAGGCACTTCTTACTGTCCTCTGGGGCTGGGTAACAGCCTGTGGATGATGAAAGACACAGTCATTGCAGTTCCTCCCAATAGTCAACAACACTTCACTGCCGGCTCAAGGATAAAATGACAGACATACAGCAGTGCTGGTAACCCCTGAGCCTAACTTCTAATGTGTCAATTCTCGCTAACTTGGTATAAAGTTTTAATGCAACCCCAACAGGTTACTTTTGGATAAGAAAAAACAGGAAGCCGGGCAATGGTGGCACATGCCTTTAATCCCAGCACTCGGGAGGCAGAGCCAGGCGGATCTCTGTGAGTTCGAGGCCAGCCTGGTCTCCAAAGCGAGTTCCAGGAAAGGCGCAAAGCTACACAGAGAAACCCTGTCTCGAAAAACCAAAAAAAGAAAAAAGAAAAAAACCACGAATCCTTAAATTTATACATGCAGAAATAAAAAAACACAAAAAAGTCAACACTTTTTGGACTGACACTACCCAACTTCAGGATTATGATTTTTTTTTTCTGGTTTTTCCAGGCAGGGTTTCTTTGTGTAGCCTTGGCTGTCCCAGAACTAGCTCTGTAGGCTGGCCTCAAACTCAGAGATCTGCCTGCCTCTGCCTCTCAAGTGCCTGGCCAGGATTACTATTAAACTACAGTAATCAACTAAAAAAAAAGTCAATAGGGCCAGCAAGAAAGTTCAATGATAAAGGTGCTTGCTACAAAAGTGTGTTTGGTCCCCAATACCTTCAAGATGGAAGGCAAGAACCAACTCTGGAAAGCTGTACACACACACACACACACACACACACACACACACACACACACTCACACACAAATGTAAATTTTTTATTTAAAAAATAAATAAGTAAATGCAACAAAATAGGGAATCCAGAAATCAATTTCCATAAATTTAGCAAACAAATCTTTGACAAGAAATCAAAATTAATACACTGGAATAAAGGTAGTTTTTAATAGCAGTTTTGTTTCTTTCTTTCTGTGTTTTTAAATTTTTGGTTAATCTTTAAAAGAAAAGGGGGGAGGGGGCATTTCACTTAGCCCATGCTAGCCTCAAACATATTGTGTAAGAGAGCTGGCCTTGACCTCATGATCCTCCTGACTCTATTGAGATTAAAAGCATGTGCCACCATGCCTGACTTGCATTTTGTTTTATTAGACAGACTTATAATGAAGTGATGGCCGTGTAACTCACTACATAGCCTAGTGGTGAGATTAGAAGAATGAACTACTAACAATAGATAACTTAAAGATAGTCTTTTCAACAGATGGAAAACTGGACAGCCACATGCAAAAATAAATAAAGAAATATAGACGGTGATCTTATAAAAAATGCACATGCACACAAACAAAAATTCAAAATGGGACACATATGAATGTGTCTGTGTAAATTTTAGTGCAAAACCAACTATGATGCTCTTAGAGGATAAATAAGAGAAAACATGAATGGCCTTGTGTATGAGGATGGCTTTTAAATACAGCAAATGTAAAAGGGGTAGTGAGCTTTACTAAATTAAAAACTTATCTCTAAAAGATACTGTCAAGGGCTGGCGATATGGCTCAGTGGTTAAGAGCATGACTGTTCCTGCAGAGGACCTGCGTTCAATTTCAAGCACCCACATGGCAGCTCAAAACCATCTGTAACTTCATTAACAAGGGATCTGAAGCCCTCTTCTGGCCTACACACACACACACACACACACACACACACACACACACACACAACATACAGACATACATGCAGGTAAAAATGCTCATTCTGGGGAGCTGGAGAGATGGCTCAGCAGTTAAGAGCACTGGCTGCTCTTCTAGAGGACCCAGGTTCAATTCCCAGCACCTACATGGCAGCTCACAACAGTTTGTAACTCCAGTTCCCGGGGATCCGACACCTTCATACAGACATACATGCATACAAAACCCCAATGTACATAAAATACAAATAAATAAATTATATATATTTTTTAAAACATACCCATTCTGTTATAAATATAATCGAAACAATAATCTTAGAAAGATAGTGACAAGAGAATAAGAAGATAAGCTACAGACTGAAAAATATGGCATCATTTGCAAAATACATGTCTGTGAAATGTATAAAGGTCTTTAATAGTTCAGTGATAAGGAAATCCGCCTACTTAAAAATGGACAGACACCTCTTTCCAAAGAGAATATCCTCAATATTGTACATCACTTACAAATTAAAACAAAAATGAAATACTATTGTACATTTTAGAATGATCAAAATCCCAAATATCAACACCACAAAACGTTGATTGAACACACAGAAATGGGAATTCTCATTCAGGCAAAATAACAAAGCCACTCCGTAAGACAGGCAGTAGCCTCTTACAGTCCTGGATATGCTCCCACCATATAACGCATAAACTGTATTTACAGTGTATATTTACACAAATGAAGTGAAAACGAACATTCACATAAAAACCTGCTCACAAATATTTAGAATAGCTTTACTCACAATGACCAAAACTTATTACTGTTTTGTTTCATGACAGGGTCTCTTTTTGTAGTCCTAGCATCCTGGAACTTGCTATGTAGACCAGGCTAGCCTTGACCTCACCAAGATCCTACTGCTTCTGCCTCTCAGAGTGCTAGGATGAAAGGCGTGTGCTGCCGGCAATTACCAAAACACATAAAAAAGGAAAATTCCCTTCAAATGATGAAAAGGTAAATAAACCACAGCACATCCAGATAGCAGAATGTTCAACACTAAAATAAATGAGCTGCCAAGCCACAAGAATATGTAGAGGCTGGCAAGATAGCTTAGCAGATAAAATTTGCTCCGTGGTGCAAACCTTATAACTCATTTCATCCCTGGAACCCGGATTTAAAAAAAAAAAAAAAAAAGCTGAATGCAGTGTCTCAGTCTCTAAAGTGCTTGGCGCACAAGTGTAGAGCTCTGACTTAGGAGCCCCAGAACCCCTGTAAAGCTGGATGTGTTTTAGAGCATGTGTCTATGACCCCAGAGCTCCTACAGTGAAATAGGAGGCGTTGTGGAGTAAGTAATCCTTTTGCACACTGTGAAAATGTGTCTTTGCCAAGGCACCTTCTTATTGGTCTAATAAAAAGCAAAATGGCTATTAACTAGGCAGGAAGAGCCGGGCGTTGGTGGCGCACACCTTTAATCCCAGCACTCGGGAGGCAGAGGCAGGCGGATCTCTGTGAGTTCGAGGCCAGCCTGGGCTACCAAGTGAGTTCCAGGAAAAGGCGCAAAGCTACACAGAGAAACCCTGTCTCGGAAAAACCAAAAAAAAAAAAAACTAGGCAGGAAGTATAGGCGGGATAGCCAGACACAGAGGGCGCTGGAGGCCATGAAATGCAGAGCAAGCAGGATGGGAAATATGTAAATGAGCCTGGGGGAGCACATAGGTGAATAGAAATGGGTTAATTTAAGTTAAAAGAGCTGGCTAAAAACAAGCCTAAGCTATCGGCCAAGCATTTATAATTAATAGTAAGTCTCTGGGTCTCTGTGTGGTTATTTGGGGAGTGGCTGGGGGGACAGAAAAGTCTGCCTACAGGGAGGAGTCAGAATTCCCAGAATCTTGTGATCCAGCTAGCCTGCCTTATCCAGCAGAGAATGAGCAGAAACCTTGTCTCAAGCAAGGTGGAAGGTGAGGACCAATATCCAAAGTTGTCCTCTGACCTACTGTGAATAGGTCACATGGTGTTGCAGATGCACTCCCCATACTCACAAGTGTGTGCTCACAGGGTGGGAATTTTTAAAAGATGTACTCAGTGGAAAAAAACCATTCTGGAGGCTACATACCATATGGTTCTGGAAAAGGCAAAACTACGAAGACAGTGAAAGAACCTGACTTCCAGAAATTCATGAGGAAGATGAGATTAATAAACAGCATCAAGGACTTTTAGGGTGTGAAACTGCTTGGGTATCATGAACAAATTGTGATGGTTAATCTTGAGTGTCAACTTGATGGATCTGGAATCCACTAAGAGACAAGCCTCTGGGTAGGTGTGTGAGTGCATTCCCAGGAAGGATTAGCAGAGGGAAGAAGATGCTTCCATAGAAGGCTTGACACTTTCTGGTGGTGGCAGGTGGCACATATATGAAGATGTCCCAGAAAAGGGTCATGTGGCTTGCTTGCCGGCCTGGCTCTGCCTCTTGCTGGTGAGTTCATCCATTTTGCCTGTGGCTCTGCTGCCATGTTCCACTAACATCTGACTCCAGCCTCTGCCTTCTGAGATCGACAGAAGACCCAAAGCTCTCCCAGCATCCTCCAGGCCTCCAGTGCCAGACTGGGACTCCTGAGGCATCTGGCTTCCTGAACTGTGTAGCTACGGGATTCTCAGCTTCTCCAGTGTGCAGGTGGCCATTATTGGGCTACCCAGTGTCTATCCTACTAAGCTACTCTAGTAAATCTCCTTTTATAATATTTATACATCTATTATTCTATTATACATCTATAATATCTATATACCTATATAACATTCTCTTGTTGGAGACCCACCTAGACTATTTGACCCACCTAGACTATTTGACCCACCTAGACTGTTTGATCCAAGCATGTTTGGAATTTCCTGCTTGGAGTCTTTCAAAACAAGACGACCTTGGCCTAACTATAGAAAGGCCTCATTCAGTAACAACAGGGGTCTAGGACCAAAGCGACCTCACCCTAACCTTCCCTTAGGAGTTCCCATTCTTCTTGCAAACAGATGCTAATCAGCCAGCTGCAAGAGCCTGGGGCCAAAGAGACCTCGCCCCATCACTCTGACTTCTGATAACCTTCCACTCTCCTTGCTTTCCCTGCCCCCCTCCCTGCCTGAAGCCTCAGCATATAAAAACTGCAGCACTCATTTCAATAAACGGAGCCTTGACGCGACTCAGACTGACTCTTGTCAATTATTATATGCGCCTGGCTCTCTTCCTTTCTCGCCCCCTTGGTTTTTAGGTGTTTCCCGGCTCGAGACCCACGAATAACTGGACCTGCTGGACGGGTCATTCTCTCAGTTCTATCCCTTTATAATAAATATAAAGACATGCTGGGCATGGTGATGCACACCTTTAAACCACTGCCTCTGCACTCAGGAGGCAGAGGCAGGCAGATTTCTGTGAGTTTGAGGCCAGCCTGGTCTACAGAGTTCTAGGACAGCCAGGGCTACAGAGAGAAACCCTGCCTCAGAAAAACAAAAACAAAAACAAAGAGAAGATAACTGAAAAATAGGCAGAAAAAAAACTTGAACAGAACAGACTTTTTTCTTTTTTGAGGCAGGGTTTCATTATGTATTCCTGACTAGTCTGGAACGTGCTTTGTAGACTAGGCTGGTCTCGAACTCAGAGTCCCACCTGCCTTGGATAGTCCTGAGTGCTGGGACTAAAGGCATGCACCACTACCACCCAGCTTGCACAGACAATTTTTAAGTCTTCACTTAGGTTTAGTATTTTTTAATTTTTCATACAATATGTTTTAATCATACTCTTTCCCCTCTCCCAAGTCAAGTCTTCCCAGATTCTCCCCACTTCCCTCCTCATCCAAATTCTTGTTCTTTCTCCAGACAAAACAAAAACAAACAAACAAACAAAAAACCCACCAAACCATAGCAAAAAAGCACACACATACAAAACCATGGAGTCTGTTGTTTTTTTTCATCTCATAAAAATATTAGGGTTGGGGATTTAAGGCCCTGGGTTTGGTCCTCAGCTCCACAAAAAAAAAAAAAAAAAAAAAAA
>CABHPH010160831.1:16340-80138 GCA_902168325.1 Peromyscus nudipes | reverse complement strand
GATATCCAACAAAATAGACTTCAAACTAAAATCAATCAAAAGAGATCTAGAAGGGCATTACATATTCATCACAGGAAGGATCCACCAAGAGGAAGTTTCAGTTCTGAACATTTATGCCCCAAACACAAGGGCATCCACATATGTAAAAGAAACACTACTAAAGCTTAAACCACATATAAAACCCCACACATTAATAGTGGGAGACTTCAACACCCCACTTTCACCACCGGACAGATCTCCTAAATGGAAACTTAACAGAGAAATAAAGGACTTAACTGATGTCATGACCCAAATGGACTTAATTGATATCTACAGAACATTCCATCCTAACAAAAAAGAATATACTTTCTTCTCAGCACCCCATGGAACCTTCTCCAAAATCGACCACATACTTGGCCACAAAGCAAATCTCAACAGATACAAAACAATTGGAATAGCCTCCTGTGTTCTATCAGACCACCAAGGTTAAAAGTTAGATTTCAACAACAACAAAAACTACAGAAAACCTACAATCTCATGGAAACTGAATAATGCTCAACTGAGTCACCAATGGGTTAGGGAAGAAATAAAGAAAGAAATTAAAGAATTCCTAGAGATCAACGAAAATGAAGACACCACATACCCAAACCTATGGGACACTATGAAAGCAGTGCTAAGAGGGAAATTCATAGCACTAAATGCTCACATAAAGAAGTTGGAGAAATCTCACACTAGTGACTTAACTGCACACCTGAAAGCTCTAGAACAAGAAGAAGCAAAGTCTCCCAGGAGGAATAGACGCCAGGAAATCATCAAAGTGAGAGCTGAAATTAATAAAATAGAAACAAAGAGAACAATACAAAAAATCAATGAAACAAAGAGTTGGTTCTTTGAGAAAATCAACAAGATAGACAAGCCCTTATCCAAACTAACCAAAAGACAGAGAGAGAGCATCCAGATTAACAAAATCAGAAATGAAAAGGGGGACATAACAACAGACATTGAGGAAATCCAGAGAATCATCAGGTCATACTTCAAAAGCCTCTATTCCACAAAACTGGAAAATCTAAAAGAAATGGATAATTTTCTGGATAGGTACCACATACCTAAGTTAAATCAAGACCAGATAAACTGTTTAAATAGTCCAATAACACCTAAGGAATTAGAAACAGTCATTAAAAGTCTCCCAACCAAAAAAAGCCCAGGGCCAGATGGTTTCAGTGCAGAATTCTACCAGATCTTCAAAGAAGAGTTAATACCAATACTCTCTAAATTGTTCCACACAGTAGAAACAGAAGGAACATTACCAAACTCCTTCTATGAGGCTACAATTACCCTGATTCCTAAACCAAACAAGGATACAACAAAGAAAGAGAACTACAGACCGATCTCCCTCATGAACATTGATGCAAAAATACTCAATAAAATACTGGCAAACAGACTCCAAGAACACATCAAAACAATTATCCACCATGATCAAGTAGGCTTCATCCCAGGGATGCAAGGGTGGTTCAACATACGAAAGTCTGTCAATGTAATACACCATATAAACAAACTGAAAGAAAAAAACCACATGATCATCTCACTAGATGCAGAAAAGGCATTTGACAAAATCCAACACCCCTTCATGATAAAGGTCTTGGAGCGATCAGGAATACAGGGAACATACCTCAACATAATAAAGGCAATTTACAGCAAGCCAACAGCCAACATCAAATTAAATGGAGAGAAACTCAAAGCAATTCCACTAAAATCAGGAACGAGGCAAGGCTGTCCGCTCTCCCCATACTTATTCAATATAGTACTTGAAGTTCTAGCCAGAGCAATAAGACAGCATAAGGAGATTAAGGGGATACAAATGGGAAAGGAAGAAGTCAAGCTTTCCCTATTTGCAGATGACATGATAAATAATTACAAATTTAAATAAAATAAAAAGTCACATCTTCTTGCTTGGTACTCTGATGTTTGGCTGTTGGTTCTGTAGACAGTTTTGTCCTAGCCAAGGGCTAGAAATGCCATGGTTAGAGAAACTGGTTCATTCACTGGTTTCTCATCTTTATGTTCCTTCCCTTTTAACACGAGAATCCACTGAGGACAGAATCCTAGTGGGTGTGATTAAATACTTTATGAGCTCTTGAAGGTATGTCCTGAAACATCAGACCAGCCTGTCTGGGATACAGAGGCAGATGCATGTCTCCTGGAGATCTGTGATTAGGATAGCTTGATTGAGCAGCTCACTTCTCCTTTTCTCTGCCCAATAATCCTTATTAATCCCCACACAAAGATGCTCAGCAGCAACCCACTTGAACCTGCCCACGCCCCATAAAAGCTCTGTTTGCTTTTTTTCTACAATGGAACTCCCTGTAAGTTTTCTTCCACAGTAAAACTCTTTTCTAAGATACACCCTGTCTCCATGATTTTCATGCTTCAGTTTGGGAGACAAAGGACCTGGAAACCACTGATATTAATAACTTTGGTGAACATTGACATTTTGCCATCATAGTCCCCAAATTCTGTTCAACCGAGGAAAGAAGTCTCCATCAAACTCCAGGAACTCCTCTCCCCTCTCAGCACTGTTCTTCTGTTTTTAATAAGTGTGAAACATCAATACTTTAGGTAAACCCTTCATTAAATTGCTCAATAATTTCCTTAACAGACTATTAGCACACAAAGTCATCCAGCAATATCACTGTTATTGTTCTTAATCAGTATAGTGAGAATAACTTGTATATTCTCAACACTTTCTAGATGCTTGAGAAATTTGTGAGTCAAATGTACCCCATTACTGTACATTATACTGTACTGTGCATTGAATGTGAAGGTCACTGTGAAGGCTACTGGTCTAATGCAGGTTTTGGTCTATTTTAAAGAGGTGATAGATCCATAAGTTGCTTGTATGTTCACGGTGCTCATTATCTTACAATTTTTGTCACCTAAATTTTAGTAAACAAAATCAACAACATTTCTTACTGAAGCAAAATTAGTACAAATGAAGTACTTTTTTTTCTTTTCCTTCCTTCCTTCCTTCCTTCCTTCCTTCCTTCCTTCCTTCCTTCCTTTCTTTCTTTCTTTCTTTCTTTCTTTCTTTCTTTCTTTTTTTTTGAGACAGAGTTTCTCTGTGTAGCTTTGTGCCTTTCCCGGAATGAAGTCATGCAGGAAAGTACTCCTGTATTTTTAACATTTAAATAAAACACCATATTGTGGGATGTGTTTCTGAATGCTGTGAATATGTGTTGCTCCACTGGTTGATAAATAAAGCTGTTTGGCCAATGGCAAGGCAGAATAAGTTTAGGCAGTACATTCAAACTGAGGATGGAGAAGAGTGGAGTGAGGAATGATGCCAGCCTGCCATCCAAGAAGCAACAAGATGCCAGCAGGCTGGTAACACCACGGCTACGTGGCAACATATACATGAATAGAAATGGGTTAATTTAAGATGAAAGAGCTAACTAACAAGAAGACTGAGCCACAAGCCACACAGTTTGTAATTAATAAAAGCATCTGTGTGTTTACTTGGGACCAAGTGACTGTGGGACTCCGCAGGACACAAGGGAACTTCTGACTACAACACCAATTTAAATACATACTTAAGGAGCAGCAAACATTCTTACTATGTTCTGTGCAGAGAAACTTTTGTTTCTCAAATATCTAAGGAAATTTTTCCCCTCTCCCTTTCACGTAAATTTGTCCTTTTGTCACATGTTGGTTAAAACCAACAGTCGATCCTATCAATGCTGCTTTCTTTCTTAGGAACAACGGTTGATTCTGGTCAGACTCCAAACAACTCCAACGAAGAACAATAATAATAATAACAACAATAATAACAATAATAACTCAACTTGACTATTTTTAATCCAATTTTGATGTACTTATTCATGTTTAGTTTAGGTAATAACACCTTTTCACAGAGCTGTGAAAACATGAAATATTTAAAAATGAAGTGTGTGTGTGTGTATGTGTGTGTGTTCATGTAGGCATACACACCTGTGTGTACAGGTGCACATGAACATGTGTGCATATTTGTGTGGAGACCAGATGTTACTGTCAGGCATCATCCTCAGTTGATTTTTACCTTATGACCAGTGTCACTCACTAAACCTAGAGCTCATGGCTTTATCTAGACCATCCAGCCAATGGCTTCAAGGATCCCACTTCCCTGTGCCCCAAGTATGTAGAGTGCACATGCAGATGGCCGAGTTGGCTTTTTCTGTGTGTTCTTGGATCTGAACTCAGGTTCCCTTGTTCATGAGGCAAGGGCTTTACCAACTGAGCCAAGAAATTTGGATTTGAAACAAAGGGGCCAATTTTCTTTCCATATGAAAATCATATACACATTTTCTGGTTGTGTTAGTCTTTCTACTTAGTTGAAATAGGAGATAGTAAGCAAAAATGAGACAGATATAATAGGCCCAGACTTGGGACGGGCCTTCTCTCTTAATGTTTTTGGTCTTCAGAAATAGTCTCTGGGGAGGAGGAAATCAACTGCTTAGAGCCTAGGAATTGAATTTTGAGTAAAGTAACAGACATACTAGATTTCTTCCTGCTTTCCTCTCGGGACTCTGAAGTTTTCTAGGTAGTGGTTTCCCAGAGTTTCATGCTATAAAGGAGGAAGTCTATCCCAAATAAACACACACACACACACACACACACACACACACACACACACACACACACACACGAAAACAAGTAGCTACTCTATATTATAAGAGAGCATAAGTAGTATAAACATATTATTAAAAGAAATCTGCATTTATATGTTTTAAGTAGCTCAGTATACATACACTGCTTAAGGTATATTTTTGGTGAGTTAAAGTATAATTTAGACATAGTCTAGATGACACATCGAGCAGAATACTAAGACTCAGTGGCTTGGGGCATAGGTAAATCCCACAACACAGAGAGTGATGACAAGGGAAAGTGCAGGAGGAAATAAGGAGAGACTCTTAGAGACAAGGTTGACCAGTTGACCAGTGACCAGTGGGGATGGAAGGGGAAGCCACTGCTGAGATTCCCTGTAAAGTATACTAGCTGGTAAACATAAAGAAAATGGAAGGTTGATCTTTTAGGATGAAGATCCTGTCTCTTTCCCGATTGTCAGCTCTCTGGGAATAAAGTACAGCTGAAAGATTGAAGTCCTGCCTTTGCTTATGGGCACTGGGTGACTGACAGCTTAAAGTCTGTTATTCTGGAACAGACTGACTGATGAGAACTATATAAATTTAGAAAGCTGGAGTGTTGCAAATCTAGAGCCAAGTGGCATCAGGCTAACTTTAGTCCCCTTAACCTTTTATTGCTCACCTCTACCTGACCTAATATTCTTATAACTATTAGGTATAATGCTTCTGAAATCTCCTTTTGAAATCAAACATATCACTAGTTAAAAGTTAAAAATACTACCAGAAAGCATCTGAGACCTACAGCAAAGACATCTCTGCTTTAGTATAAGCCATCTACCAGACAGTTCCAATGATGCATTTGAAAGATGCTTTGATTTTTTTAACCTTTCTTCTTATTCTGTAACTATAAAAACTTCATGAAACTGTTTCTGTCCTTGAACATGTTATTGGGGACAACCCAAATCTATGTTCCTGGGCCATGTTCAGTCAGATTCATCTCCAGTGTAATCTGTCTTTTACTCCCCTTGAGATGAGAACTATGATTTATATGGATACTGCTAAGAGTCCATATTGGCAAACCTACCAGGTGATAATGAACACATCAAGACAATAACAATTAAAAAAATCTTTGTCTAGTATTTGGGCATGCAGCATGTCTATAATCCCAGAAATGAAATTGTGGGTGGATAGACAGAGGAAGGAGGATTTCTAGTTAAATGCTGGCTTGATCTACATTGTGAGAATCTGTCTCAAAAAAATCACAAAACAAACTACCTAATAAAGTGACTTTGTAGGACTGGAGATGTGGCTCAGTAGTTGAGAACATGTCCAGTATTTTTAAGGGACTGAAGTTCCCTTAGTTCTCTAAGTTCCCTAAGTTCTCATTGTTGAAAAAACATCAGAAATGAAAACACCCACAGAAATCCACAAAGATGCCCCCACAATAGACTGCTGGCAATAGTTGAGAAATAGCCCGAACTGACCTACTCTGGCGATAGGATGGCCAAACACCCTAATTGTCGTGCTAGAAACCCCATCCAATGACTGAGGGAACTGGATGCAGATATCCAAGGTCAGGCCCTGGGTGGAGCTCCGGGAGTCCAATTGGCGAGAAGGAGGAGGGTTTATGTGAGCAAGAGTTGTTGGGACCAGGGATGGATGGAATACAGGGACGAGTGGCCAAACGAATGGAAACACATGAACTGTGAACCGTTGGCTGAGGGGCCCCCAACTGGATCAGGCCCTCTGAATGGGTGAGACAGTCGATTGGTTTGATCTGTTTGGGAGGCATCCAGGCAGTTGGACTGAGTCCTGTGCTCAGTGCATGAAATGGCTGTTTGAAACCTGGGGCTTAGCAGAGATGCTTGGCTCAGCCTGGGAGGAGGGGACTAGACCTGCCTGGACTGAGTCTACCAGGTTGATCTCAATCCTCAGGGGAGTCTTTGCCCTGGAGGAGATGGAAATGGGGGGTGGGCTGGGGGGAGGGGGGCAGGGCAGGAGGGAGGAGAACGGGGGAATCCATGGCTGATATGTAAAGTTGAATTATATTGTAAAATAAAATAAAATAAAATAAAAAAAGACCTATTTAAGTTATTCTGGTGAACTAATCCATTTAACACAAAACATATCAGAATAGATGCCCCCCCCCAAGGTCCTGCCATAACTGCATGACTTTGTGACCACTAATTAAACGAATCAGGACATAAGGGACAGATAAAGAGATAGGGATGCTTTTATAATCTGTATTGCAAAGACACACTTGTAAGTCACACTGCAGAAAGAAATCTGAAAACACCTATTCATAGCTTAGCATTAGTGTAAATAATACTAATAATTTGTTCTGAGTTAACACCCTCTTATTCCCCAATGAAGATCGCTCTGGAGGAGTATAAGGTTAATGCTGGCAGACTCTAACTCCACTCAGCATTTCAAGAAATGTCTGAGACAAGAAATCTTGAGAATGAGAAAGAGGGAAAGACATGATTATAGGAGAACTGCAGACATGATATGTCTCTGAAAAGTTATTGACTATCTTACTGGAGGGCTGAGACTGAGTTTTGGAATGATTGACAGCCTTTACCCCATCCTTGCCCCATAAAGCCTATTGGCTGGAGATGAGAGGGAAAACAAGTCATCAGGATATTAATTAATCCACTGCCTTGTCAGGTCACTGGCTCTCTCACAAAAGCACAACTTAAAGATTCAACTTCAATCTCTGCTCATTTGTATTTAGTTTCAGGCAGAACAAACACAACTATTTATTTATTTATTTTTACTTATGTTTGTGTGTGTGCATGTGGGTACGTGCACATATGTGCAGGTGCTCACAGATGCCAGAAGAGGGAGTCTGATCCTGGAGCTAGAGTGACAGGTGGCTGTAAGCTGCCCAGCACTGGTGCTGGGAACCAAACTCTGGTTCTCTGAAGGAGCTCTATGAGCTCTTGCACAGAGATACCCCCCAGTCTTCTTTGTCTCTCTTTTTCTTTCTGTTTATTTTTCCTTCTTTTCTTTCCTTTTATCTTTCTTTTTTTGTTTTGTTTTGTTTTGATTCTTTCTTCCTTTCTGTGGTGGTTTGCATGAGAATGCCTCCCATAGGCTCATATCCTTGAATGCTTAGTCACCGAGGAGTGGACTATTTGAGAAGGATTAGGAGGTATGGATTTGTTGGAGTAGGCGTGGTTTTGCTTGAGGAGATGTCACTGGGGGTGGCCTTTGAGATTTCAAAACATGCCAGGCACAGTGTCTCTATTTCTCTTCATGATATAACACTCTCAGCTAGTTTTCTAGCACCATGCTCCACCACCCCAAGTTGATAATAGACTAACTCCTTAAACTGTAAACAAGGCCCCAATTAAATGTTGTCTTTTATAAGAGTTTCTTTTGTCATGGTGTCTCTTCCTAGTATTAAAAGAGTAAGAAAAATCTTTCTTTTTTCCTTTCTTTCTTAGTGAATATGAAAGTGCACTAGGTCCAGAATGACATTGGGACCAAGAGCAAGTTTCCTGTTCAATATGCACTAAAGAGCAAAGTCTTCTGTTTTCCTCTGGTTCCTTCTGAAATAAAGTAGCTGTATACTATCCCTTTCAGTTCCTGAGAGGAATAGATACTAGTATTTTCTATCCCTTTTAACTTGTTGCTTATACAAATTTGGTCACTTTCCAAAGAATTTCTGCCATCTTGCCCAGGCATCCCTGGAACATGACATTCTGTAACTGAGACTTTAGTGACACAAAGACAAAATGTAGAAAAGAGCCTTTACAAAAATACAAGTGTCAGTAACATCTTTCTAGAACATGCAATGTAAAAGAACTTTTAAATTTAACAATCTGTGTACAGGTTATTTGTTTATTGATTAATAGATTGACAGTACTTGCTGTAGCCCAAGCTAATATTAAACTTGCTATATAACAAAATATGATTTTGATCTTTTGATCCTTCTGCCTCTACTTCTTAAGCACTAAAGTCTCTTGTTTATATCACCATGCTCAGCATTATGTGATGCCTGATATCTAACCCAGGGTTCTACATATGCCAGGCAAACAGTCTACCAAGGGAACACCTAGGTAATCTTGATGTACTGCATGAAAATTATTTGTATTTAACTCTTTTTTAATAGGTTCATATTTTTATGTTGTTCTGTCTTATTATATTAAAAAGAAAATAAAAGATATGAGAAGCAAGAAACAGGGACAAGCATGAGGATGTACTTTTGATAAGGAACGTTTGAATGAGAAAAAAAAGGCAGGATTTTTGTTTGATAAAATAAGGTTTATCCTAAGAAAAGTGAGCAGATTATTCCACAATGGAAAAGGAAAATTGTTAACAAAGGGAAAGATCACATATTATGGAAGCCTAAGTAAATCACAAAGGATTGTGGGGGATAAATCTTAGGGTGTATGTAAGAAGATTAAAGATAATTAAAATCCCTAAGACTTCTCAGAAGTACTTATTTTTTCAAACATCTTTTTGTTTAAGCTTTTGCTCTTGTATCTTTTATTTGCTGATTGTATTTTAAAGCATTGTAACTGTTCTCTGTTGGCATGCTGTCAGAGTCCAGCTCCTCACTAGAGAGAGCCTGAACTATGGTTCTTTCAGATGCTAGGACAGACGCTATAAGACAGACAAAATGAAACTAGAAAAGGTATGCTTGGTGGAAGAGCTACCATTCTCTTACAAACCTTGCTTGCATTTGATCCTAAAGGGTTTTGGAGGATCACTAAGTCCTGGACATCGGTCACCTATTTTCTGAAAGATCTCATCCTGGCAAAGGAGGGCAGTTAGGACCAATTCACTAGATGGTTAACAAGCAATGTCTTCAGGGAAAAAATAATTTATATATATATCAGTCAAGGGAGAAATTTGCAGAGTCAAAATGAAGTCATGCCTGGCATGGTGGGGTGCTGTGGAACAATCTTTGTACACTGTAAATATGCATTTCTCTCATTGGTTAATAAAGAGCTGACTGGCCTCTAGCTGGGAAGGAAGAGATTGGGTGGGAGAGCCAGACTAGGAAGATACAAGGAAGAAGGAGGGCAGAATCTGAGGAGACACCATGAAACCCAAATCAAGCAGAATGGGAAGTAAGTACATGAGGTAAATGAGCCTTGGGGAAACACATAGGTTAATAGAAATGGGTTAATTTAAGTTATAAGAGCTAGTGAAAAAAAGCTTAAGCTATTGCCTAAGCATTTACAATTAATATTAAGACTTTGTGTGGTTATTTGGGGAACTGGTTGGTGGGACAGAAAAGTCCACCCACAGTGGAGAATGTTTATAATCCCATGACTTGTGAGGTTGAAGCAAGACAGTCATGGGTCTGAGGTCTGCCTGGACTTCACAGTGACTTGCTTTTACACAGTCACCAACAGAAATGGGGTTGAGGTGTGATATAAGAAAGGTTCTTTTACCTGACACTGAATAAATGTCTTATAATCTTGGCTTCTACTTGTGTTCTGTTTATATTTGCTTAGGGCGCAGGCATTTTCCAGGAATTTTCACATAAACTTAGAGTATCATCATAAGTCCCTCAAGGTTGAAGTATAAAAACAAAATAAAGGGAATCCTAACTAATAATTTTTTGCAAGTATACAACAGACAGGAAAAAGAAATACTTCAGCAGAGGCTGGGAGAGAAGAGAGATTTGAAAAGACAAACTAAGGTTTTCTTTGTCCCAGTCACTGAAGACCTCAGGCTAGGCTTAGGACCTTTGTTAATTAGCAGCATCATGGGGGTTGGGTGAGATATTTTCAGGGTGAGCATGACATTACCAGAAGTGGTAGAGAATTTGTGATTTGGTCTGATATTGGGGAAAAATATTAATAGAAGGAGGGAAAAGAAAAACATAATTTTACTTTGCAAGTTGGCATGTTTTTTAGTGAAGATCTGTAAGTCAACATATGGAGTGAAGGGTTTAAATTCAGTCTGGGCAGAGAGAGGAAAACCCCTCACTAAACTAGAGACAATGAAACGGTAGGTGAATCAGTTGATAGCATACAGGATGGTTAAAGGAATATGAAGCTTTAGGAACGTTAGAAAAAAGAAGGTTAAAAGCAGTATTCAGACTGAGTGAAGAAACTGAGAATGTGGAAGGTAAAATTATTCAGAGTTTAAGATCATGACATTGACTATGACTGAGGGTAAGGAACATTGATACATCTGAAACATCAAGTGTTAGAGTAGAATTGGGTTGACAATAATCCACACTAAACTTGGAACTAAAACCTTTGGGCAATGCAGAAGCGTGTCCAAGAAATAGTACAGGACTGACTGACTGATGCTACAAAACTGATGTGCTAAGTCTTACATAACTTGGTCATTTATTTGTATAAAGATATATCTTACACTGTAGGAATCTATAGATATGTTATATTTATATTTATTACAAAGACTAAGCTATCTTCACAAGCATAGGGTTATCAATTCATGTGTCAATCCAAAAACTGAAAAAAAAATTTCCCTGAGAAATACTGTTATATACAACTTGAAATAATGACTATATGTCTCTACAGGATATAGAAAAAAAATGAAATTCATTTAAAATACTTTGTTCACCAGTTCTTGTGAAATTCTGTAGGAATTTATTCACCCCAAATGCCATAAAAATTATATAATTTCCAAAATATCCTACCCATTAATTTTATTTTTTTAAATTATGGGGATTAAGATGATACCATTTCTTCCTTCTCTTTGCTACCTCCAAATCTCCGCCCATACCCTCTATTGCTCTCTTTCAAGTTAATGACCTTGATTTTAATTGTTGATAGATATATTCCTAAATACATTAACATCCCCTATAAAGTAACTTGTACGAATATAATTTCAGGGCTGACCACTTGGAAGTGGATAACCAATTATTGTACTCGTTCCTGAAGAAGACTGTTTCTCATGTTGTCAGAATTCCTAGTTGGCATTAATTCTTTGTGTAGGATTGCGCCCTCCTTAAAGAAAGATAAAACTAGTATTTGAGGAATCTTACATTGCTCATTCATTCATGCATCCATCAGCCAGGTCCTCAGAGAAGGGCTATTTCCTGTCTGTTGTCAAGAATATATCTTCTCTAAATAACTCTGATCAGTTAGTTTCAAGTTATTAACTAATGCCTTGATACCTCTCAACAAGACAAAGAATTATTATCTTGGAATCAAATAATCCATTCAAAGAGTAGATAATAAAGATTAAACCACTCTTAACTCTGTCATGATAGAATTAAACACAGTACATTGGAAGTAAAATAGCACATTTAGTTTGAAACTGTCATCTCTAAAAACTATAACTAGCTTTTGCAAAGCATGGAGGAAAAAAACTATTTTTTAACTTTATCCACTGGCTATGAACCTCATCATTGAATTAACTCCTTAATTCTCTAAAGAAACAAGTTTCTTATAAAGTCATATTTCCAATATGCCTTACATTAGCTTTCAATGCACGATTCAGGACGGTCATATTAGCTGTATTCTGCACGAGCTGCTACATTGTAAGAATTTTATAGTGTATATTTTTCCTGCTGGAGCTAGAACTTCTTAGGTAAATTCAGGGTGTATTTTTCCGGGTCTCATAGTGTGATGGAGTCTTTACACGTCTCATCTCTAGTTGTTGCACTGCCATTTCAGCGTAGGTGAATTCCTTTTCTCAGAAGTTTACGGATGCAGGAAACTGAATTTCAGTGAGGTTAGGAACACACTTAGGTCATAAAGCTAGTGATGTCAGGGGAGGCTCCAGGAGCACATGATGCCAAATGGCCTCTGCTGTTGTCTGTAATAGGTTAAGTTTTTGGATTTTCCGTTCTGTCATATGAAGCTGGCAGTAATATGGCTCATAATTATAGTACATAATATTTAATACATACATTAAAATATGAAGTATGTTCTAAGGCAAGATACATTTTTGATATCTTGATATCAAAATAATGATGTGTTACAAATAATTTAAATTATAAGTAGCCCTGGAAGTGACATATTGAGATTTAGAGAAGGTAAGTTCCTGAAAATCAAAGATCAGAATGTCAGTCCAGTTGGGTCTCAGACTTCAGTTACTATCTGTGAATTCTGAACTCAACCTATCAACAGTATAAAGACGACGGGGAGAAAATGGTGAAAGCATTGGGAAGATCTGGGTTACTGCAATACTTCAGTTGCTCCCACATTCCCTTTGAGGGTCTAAAAGCTCATTCATAAAATGGAAACAAGGCTGTCTGTGACAATGAAGCTTTCCAATTATGTGCTATATACTATTTGCTTCATAATCAAATGAATGAACAAAGGGCCCAAGGCTTCATGTCACATGGTCACTCCTTATGCCCAGATAGAATCATATATTTTACATATGAAGAACATAAAGGACGCGATCACAGGGCTAGGCCTCCAGACACGTACCTGAAAAGGGTCTGCACGTTCACAATGGTTTTAGCGTCTGCCATGTAGTCTTCCTCTGCACTCATGGTGCTCTCTTTGTCTACAACCACCATGTTGGCAGCAAACGTCACTCCACACCTGAGCAAGTCATCTAGGCTTTGATAAAAATCCGCAGGGGGAGGGGGGGCAGAAAAAAAGGCAGCTTTAAATAAACCACAATACTGCAATTAATGTCAAAATTTACTTATTGGTAGGCTTATATATGTTGTCCTTATAGCTGAATTTATAAAGAACACAGGTAGAGACACTAAGGAGAATTATAATTACAATATGATCTGGTGATATGTGATTCAGAATTCCTCAGATACCAACTATCCCAAAGCACCCATGTTTGGAATCTGTTTTGAGTAACATTTACTATACATAAAGATTTTCATAGGAAGTATGAACATGATAACAATTCATTATTGTATTTAACGTACTATTTCAAGGACACAACATGACAACTGGTTCAAGTTTCTAAGGAGATTTTTGTGACAGTGTAAGAGGGGCAAAGACTACTAATAGAGATAGTAAAGCTAATGTAGAAATATAAAGGTATGTGATAAGTATTTTTATTTTTATTTTATTTTTTTGAGACAGAGTTTCTCTGTGTAGCTTTGTGTCTTTCCTGGAACTCACAGAGATCCGCCTGCCTCTGCCTCCCAAGTACTGGGATTAAAGGCGTGCGCCACCACCGCCCCGACTGTGATAAGTATTTTTAAATATCTATATTTATTTATGTAGGATCTATATACTACAGATTGTTCCTACACTACAAAGAGAGTAGGATATATATATATATGTATATATATATGTATATATATATATATATATATATATATAAAAATATATATAAGGGCTTAATTGTCTCGTCTTCATTGAGTGACTAGAAAAAACTAAGGTACAAGTACTTATTACCTAGTCTAGTCAGTTTTCACTCCTATCCTTGTAAAATGTCTTGACTCACATTTTCCCGGTAAGTTAGAGAAAAAGATGTCTACCATTGAGGCTGAAACAGAGCAACTGTTTCACTGTCTTTGCTTTGTACACACAAAGAGAAAAAGAGAGAGAGAAAAAAAAATCTAAAAACCAGGACAAAACGAAGAGAGGCTAAACTTGACCCAGTACAAGGATGTAGTAGTTACGGGGTTCAGTGGGTTCTCTCAACAAGAAAACCAACCCAGACATCCCGATTCAAGATAGTAAAAATAAAATGTGAACAACTCCATTCACTAGTGATATTTATTAAAGTTTCCAGACAGGTCTTTAAAGCACAGGATTGGTTCACATGGCCATGTGCCTCACAGCGGTAGGCATTGCCAAGGCCTCAACCTAAGACCTCCAGGAATAATCCGGGGAGGAGGGGAGGCACAAATACTGCACTTAAATTTGGAGCAATTTTCTGTGACAGAGATTTTATAGCCAAAACTGTGAAAAAAGAATTTCATTCCAAATAAATTCACCACGAGCAAAGAGGCCAGAATCACAATATCCGATCAACACAATGATCTTCAAGATTAAATCCCTAGTATATTAGATTTACTTTAGATATATGGTATTCAATGTACTTCTACTTGAATCGATTAAACTCTGTTTTAGAAAGCATCAGGGACTGGGGGCTCGTGCCAGTGGTAATGTGGTTGTCATCGTGTGCAACTCCTTGGTTTAAGCAACAGCATCCCAGGAAAAAGGTAGAAAAACTGTGGTCCCTTGTGGAGAATATGATGATCACTAAGTCATCTCACTTCTAGCCACCTAGTCATTTCAAGTTATTTCCTCATATTTCATCCTTCAAAAGCTTTTTCTCCATCAGAATTCTCTATTAGGATTTTATGGAAAAGGGGGAACAGAAACTTGTAAGAAGTCAGTTTTACTGATTCAAAGCATAAACAATTTCACAAAATGGATGCTAATGCTAGACAAACACTTTTCTAAGTGGGCTGTTCCAAGTTTGTTGAATCTGCCTCCTCTCAGGTGTATCTGTTGATTCTATCTTTACAGTATTTCCTATTGTAGTTACTCAGGACCTTGAATTATTACTAAATTGTGTAGTAGATAATGGTTATGCTTGGGGTGGTATTAGTGAAACATATAGAACCTTTATGCTCTTCAAGTTTTAATTTTTCTAATTAGCATGATAGATTTTTCCAGTAGGCTATGAACTTATTTTTATGAGTCTTGGCTTTCTTTCTCCTCTCTGCTACTTCTCTATTTTGTATCATTTCTTAAAGCATGGCTGCTTTACACAGTTCAGCCACCAGATGGCAGCCAATGAAAATCAATCCGAGAGAAACCCTAAAGTTGCTCTAACCTGAGATACCTTTTTCACCAATCCATGACTCAGTTTTTCTAAGGACTAGAGTGTGAAACTTGTAAGTGCGAGGAAGTATTCTTGTTCCAAATAAGATTTATTTTTCATGAAAATTTCAAATAAAGCAAACAAGAATTATACAGGGACACTCCATATATAATTCCCTCTCTCATATATACACGTGCATATAGATATGGTGACCCACCTTCAATACTGATTAGTCTACAATTAATCAATTCTAGTTCATCTTCTCCTTGGGAATTTAATTATCTATGTTTCCTTTTTGATCACCATTAATATTTTACAGTAGTATTTCATGTTATTTATTTGGTGATAATTTACATTTTCTGATTAGTGGTTTCACAATAGTGTATGTAGTTTTATATTTTAGGTTACTGCATTACATAATGACATGCATTATATAATATTTCAATTAACAAATGATATAATTTTGAATTGTGAAATAAGAATACATTTTCAAGACATTTTTACTATTTATATTCCAAGTCATGGTAATGGTCTCATTGCATTGCAATGTGGAATTTTTAAAGTACTATTTGATGCCACTTTAGCAATAATATTACTGCATAAAATGCTGCTTTTGCAAGAGCCACAAGACTGAAAGAGCTTTGCAAATGGTGTGCACCTGACCAGTTTGACATGCAGCAAGGTCTGTTGCAATTCTACAATGAATTATGGCTTAGGCAATATGATAGGAGATGCACACCACAGGGACATGAGCTCTGCATGCATGGGTCACCATATTTACTGTATCAACACGACAAAGTACACTCATCATGCAGGAACAAGACACAGCACTTGACAGACCACAGGACACTACACTAGTCATGAGCTACAGACATTGTCACCTACTTGTCAATAGAGCCCACCATGTAGTAAACCATTGGAAACCAACAGATTGCATCCAGAAAATGCATATCTGGCCTATGTAGCAGATGGGTTACAAAATGAAACACAGTGTCACAACAGAGTCAGCACTGCTAGGGAAGGGAAGCAAGTTCATTTAGTTTGCATTTCCAAAACCAAAGACGAGATACATCCTAAATGGCTCTTCTGTTTAAGAATATCATTTGCACTTCTCATGAATCACATTTTACACTAAGAACTGTGAGTTATAAATCAGAAACATTATGGTATAATTCTACAAAATCCTTAATTAAGACTTAATGTTCATCGATGAGTTCAGTTACCCAGTGCAGAAGAGGATTTGACAATGAAGAGCAAATGGTTTTTATTTTCTCAAATGAACTCAAGCACTACAAATGCCTCTGAAGAGTAATTAGTAATCTTGAGTATCAAGAGAGCTTTGTCTAAAGAATGTACCTAAGGACAGCATGCTCCATATCTCAGTGTGTCAAGTATAAAATCCATAGATGCATGGAAAAATTGTGTTATATAAAGTTACATTGACACTATTTCACCTTTAACTCTACTGTTTTACCCAATGTATATTGTTGAACAAAAGTTCATTATAACTGAAATCTTTATTTCTAAGGACAGCAAAAGAAAGAACCACAAACTCCAAGCTTGCTTAGAAATCACTTAGTAAGTTCCATCCACTTAATAGCTTTTAATTCATACATGTATTCACTCAGCATATACAGACCCACACTTTATTTACTGAACACTGAAATGTATTTTTTTATATTTAAAAACTGCAGTCGATTAATTTACAAGGTATGTAGAATTTTAAATGCATATACAAAATTATGAAAATGCAGTATATTGTATTCTTCAGAAAAAAATAAAACACGAAAGCACTGGGTGCACCCAGGAGGAGGACCTGGAGACTGTTACAGAGAGGTAATACATACTTTGTGTGTGGACACATGAGTAGGAATTTGGCAAGTACAACAGAGGAGGGAAATTCCAGGTCAAGGTAATGAGAGAATACTTGCAATTTCCCGGGTGCTGAACCCCGGTTGGATCAGTTCTTTCTCTAACTATTTTCTTCCCATTGATTTCCCTCCTATCTCTTTAAACTCTTAAGAAAAAGAAAGTTCAATATGGTAATATATTAACGAGACCTTCTAAATGATGATACTGCTAAGATTTTGACTAAATTCCTCCTGCCATTGAATTTATTTATACAATTGAATGGACCAGTACTTTTACATTGTTTTAATCTACATAATTCAGTTTTGAAAATGTTGAATTATTTAACCCATAAATTGTATTAGCTTTTTTGTAATCATGTCCAGTTTATTTGACATATAACATCCACAGGCACACCTTTAGATGGTTTTGGGGCATCAGTTTTTATCAACATCCCAAGCATCCACAGAGTAGATATTATTGTCAGCCATTTAACCATCCTTAAAGCTCTTGATATGTGCTGTTTTCAATCAATATTATATATATATATATATATATATATACACATCTGTGGGATTTGGGATAGAGTTTTCAATTCTGTTTCTAGATACTTTGTTGCTCCTCAACATTAGGAGGGCAATGTTTTAAGGATCTCAATACACTTAATAATTTTAGAAGCATGTTTATGGACACAAGCACCAAAGACAGGGAAAGATCAAGGTTTTGGGTTTGAAAAATATTTTTGCTTGTATCTTTTGGGCTAATTTTACATTACAAACTTTTTTGTTTCTGGCTTTTAAAGTACCATTCTTAATTATTAATTGTATATCTGTACATGTGTTATAATGATATCTATTGTAATCAGCCATATTCTTTTAGGTTTAGATCATTTCAATTTCTTTACACTATCTCTTTGGGCAATTTTTCCCACTAGGTCTCTAGTCTATGCTTTTCTGAACTATTGTATAATTGAATCATTAAATTCAATAAGATACTTCAATTTTTCTGAGTAGTAAAGTGTACTCAGGTCATTGGGGGCAAATAAGTCTTTATGCTATAGCTGCCACCATGTGAGATATAAAATTCAAGATGAGACTTTCATAGATTTCCCCCCTTCTTTGACTGGTAGAGATGGCAAACTTTAATTGTTAGAAGAAATGCATTTTAAAGAAAACTCATGAATTTTGTTTATGATGTATTTACAACATGTATTTAAAATGGTCCAGAAATTTTTCAAAATTCTTAGAACTTGCCTTTAAATAGGGATTAAACTATTCATCTTCATGTGATTTCGGCTACATCAAGGGAAAATCAAGTATCCTAAACTTTGTAAATACATATTTTTGATGAAACATACCAACTTTAAAGACTTCTCTATGATTTAAAAGAAATTAGAAATATATAAAAAACCAATTTTTTCATTCATATTGTACTTTGTAACTGTTCACTTATCTATGTTGACAACAGTAGTTACAAAGCCAGCTACTTAATAATTGAATAACATAGAATGGCCAATTTTTCTACTCATTGGGAGACAGTGAATTGGCAAGCATAACTTTACATTGAGAAGCATTATTATTGAGAAACTAAACAAGCACATAAAACATTCATTACAAGTATGTCCCTTATCTATATTTTATGGTATGTCCCCAAAGTACAATGAAAAGTTTAATATACAAGAAAATTAATTATAAAACAAAATAAAAATGGGTGAATTTTTTTCTGGCTGCCAAATAGAGAAGCCTATCTGTTCTATGACAAGTGACACCAAAGAAACATGGTGAAAAGGACCAAACTTATCTATAAATTTCATAAAAATCTATCCATATAAAAAGAAATGAAAAACTTGTTATTTATACAAAATAGATAAACCAAATTTTTTACACATAAACAAACATTTTAGTTTTTTTTAGTCTAAAAGACAATAATAAAATAGTCAAGGAAATAGATGTAGATCAGAATAAATTCATAGACAAAAGCCAAACAAAAGAGACTAATTAACCAGTTATAAATGAAATAAAATGTCAAAAATTATACAAAGCAGCCAATGTTAATAAGTAGAAGTAAATACACACATTAGCTGATGGCAGCCCTAACTGTAGAGTCTACTAGGAACACTCTGAATATAAAGACTCATAGCTTCATAAATCTCATACGACAACAGTTTGTGTATTAAAACTCTAAGCAGCTCAACATTGCCAGACAGTGAAAAGGTTCATAAATTTTACCAATTTGCAAAACTCAAGAGCACCTTTTCTATCAAATTCAGTTAATACACACAATATTTCCACTTCAACTTCCAGGAAAGAAAGTAACATATTTTTATGAGTGAAGTTTTATTTCATCAATATTTGACAACTATACTTTTAAGTAGTTGATTTTTTTTTAATTATTTGATCAGGAGCTGTAGAGACAGCTCAGCAGTTAAGAATACTGCCTGCTCTAGCAGAGGACCTGAATGATTCCCAGCACCCGTATGGCAGCTCACAACTCTAATTCCAGGGGCTCAACCCCATTTTCTCCCCTTTGTAGGCTCCAGTCAGGCAAGCATTGCACAGAAATACAAGCAAGCAAAACACTTGTACACCTATAATTTTTAAAAATGTTAAGATTAGTTGCAAGTGCTTAAAATCAATGTGTATGTGTTCGTGTATGTGTGTGTATGTGGTGTGTGTTTGTGTGTGTGCATGTATATGTGTTGCTAGTGTTCAAAGCTAGGGTCTCTCACATGCTAGGAAAGCATTCTTCCACTGAAATATATCTTCAGACTGCGTTTTCTTATCAATTGGGTTTTTACATAAGACCTTTCATTAATTTAAATGATAACAATGTTACTTTTTTAATAGGAGAAGATCTAGAATGTCTGGGCTGTCACGTATGTCAGATCTTGTGCTAGTATGCTACCTATATTGCCTAAGTCTGGGAATAACTTAGATTTTCTTAACATTTTCAAATTAAAGAAAAAATGAGATGAGGCCACAAGAATAAATATGGTCCAGGCTGCTCTAGATGTTAATCTTAGATCTCATCTTGTCTGCTTGAATCAAAAGCGTACATTTCTATAGGATAAGGCTGGGTGATTTATCATATAGTTTAGCAATAGTTTGTAAATAAGCTAAAGTGTTTAGGTACTATATGCAAAGATGTTGGTTGATTTAATAAATAATCCGTGTAAAAATTAAGGGCACCAATATGGATCTGTAACATCTTTTTATTTTGGTTTTTCAAGAGAGGGTCTCTCTCTGTAGTTCTGGCTGTCCTTGAACTCACGTTGTAGACCAGGCTGGTCTCATACTCAGAAAGATCTGCCTGCCTCTGCCTCCCAAGTTCTGGGATTAAAGGTGTGCACCACCACTGCCTGGCTACCCCATACCACCCTGAATGCACCTGAATTTGTCTGATCTGGTCCTTTTTTGTCTAACTTTGGGTAATGTATTTCAGCTTTGACTGCCTCCTAGATTCCAGCTGGATGACCTTTAAGGTAGTGGCTATAATAAAAATATGTGGAATCTTTCCAGCACCACATGCCAAGGAGAACTGATGTCACTCTGATGAACTGTGGACAGGTCAGAGTTGTTCCACAGGGCCACAGAAAAGGATGATTTCAGTATGCTAGGTTCTCATTTGATAACCATTGAAATGTGCAAGTTTTTCTATTTGGAAGTATTCTGAACATCTATTCCATACTATAATGTGTTGAGAGTATTAACTGGATTTACATTTTAATATTTCATATTTATGGCACTTCTGTATTTTATATGGAATTAATTTTGTCTTTTTGATTAATTTATCTCCATAGTCAAATTTTGCCTTTTTGATTAATTTATCTCCATAGTCATTCACTCAATATTAGCTTCACCACTGCTCATGTAAACTTGGCTAAATCTTCAAAATTAAATAATACTTGCCAAAGTATAAAGGATCATGACTGTAAAAGTTATTGGAGTTTGGATCTATTTTAGGGAGAAAAGCATCATTTTATGTAATTTTGTACAATAAATGGAGAACAGAAGCCATTTCAGAGCAACGGGTGTTTCATTGTTTCAAAAGGGGAGAAAAGATTGCATAGTGTTCCTGGGAGCATCAGTTCAGTTTGTGATTCCTCGTTCTTCATCAAAGGAACGTAGATGAGTAAAAATGTTCAATGTCACTTTTGAGACATACACAGGAAGCTCAAAGTTTTATATTATCCTTGGAATTTAGTAAAAAAAATTGAAATAAACATAATATTTAATGTATATTAATAAAATAACCACGTTAAACTTAAAATTATGCTCAGCAGAAATCCACAAACAACAGCACTATGTGGAAATTTATAATCCACACTGTCAACAATTGGTAAGAGTGATATATTTCCAATGGGTAAGTATCAGAAGTTAAGCTGAATTGTGGCCTATAAAACTAACTGAAAACAATGTATACTGTTCATACATCTGTAACAAAGCCTATAAGTTAGGTAAAATACAGAGGAAAGAACAATGCATTAGTCGTGGCAGAGCTGGACCTAATTCTAGAACTGACCATGGGAACTTTACCTGAATGTCATTACATCTTTAGCTCTGCTTCATATCATTGACAACAGTTTATTCAATAAGTTTATTCAAATGTTTCAATTAAACACAAGCATTAAGACTCCCAAATCCCTGAGTACATCTCTCTGGTGCCATGATTTGTATGTAATATGAATGTATAAACATAAAAAAATTAAAATGTCAAATATGATGACTCGTGATGAATACCCAACATTCACTACTATTACAAACTATGTGTGAGGAAAGCACATCAGCTTTCTAAATTAATCTCCATGGTTTCATTCAGGGAAGATAGTACTGAAAGGCCATATGCACACAGAAATAGTGACCTTGAAAAGAAATAGTGACCTGTCAATAATCCAGAGAAGGGAGTTTTCAGATGTTTTGTGTGATTAATCACCTTCAGGAAGTAAGGCTATACAAAGAACCACAGAACTATATAACCCTGATGAATGAACTGATACTCTAGGAACCAGAAATGTTAATGACTTTGTATTCAAAATCAAATAGTATGGGATGGCTGGGACCATGTTTTATAAGATAATGAGAATTAGGGGAATAAATGGCTGAGTCAAGATTACTTCCCAAGACTGGAGACTGAAAAGAGGAGTGTACTTCTATTCTCTAAGAAGAACATCGCCCCTAAATTTGGAGAAAATGCATATTTTTAGGGAGGTTAGGGAAGTGTTATGTATCAGAAACCCAAATTTTATAATTGGAATAACATGAGGAAGAGGACAGATCAGACCACCACCAGAGGATATTCTGAACACAGTCCCACTTCTCTCTTTTGAAGGTTCTTCCTTCTTTATTTCTATAACTGGGGGCTTTAAGTGAGTCAGCTTGACCTAGTCATTCAAAATGAGGACACTATGACAGTCTGAAATGCCCATTTTAAATTGTTTGTAGTGTTATGAGGGCAACCTATAGAAAAACAACCACAAACTGAGCACTTTACTTACTTAACTGAAGTGTCTGTATTACCAACTTAGAGGCCCTGAAGCTTCCCTATGGAGAACTTGCAGGATTCAGAGTGGATTGAAAATCCTGGGGAGGAACTTGACAATCCTTCTATTGTTAAGGCTATCCTACACGCTGATTGTCACGCACCTGTTTTTGTTTTGTTTTGTTTTTTTCCATATACTTTAATATCTTCTAACACTGTGCTTATGACAACCAATTTATTTATAGTTACAGTGAATGGCACTGTAACTTTAAAATAAAATGACTTTGAGCATTTTATTTAGGGACCTATGTACTCATCTGTAAGATTTTCAAAATGCTTGAGTGGTCATATTTAACAGAGTAAGTCATCCTAAAATCTTCCAGACATACACATGCGATACAGCACAACTTGTTTTTTGTTATTGTATGTGAACATTAGCATAAGGAAAACACACAATGCTATTCCATGGTATAATACATAAAAGCAGATCAATAAATGCTTCTCTGATAATAAATGGTTAAAGAACAAAACTCTACAATTTTGGCAGGTGTCTTCCAGGCTTGTTGTTTAAATAGAGGAAATTTGCGATAGGTATTTCAGTGGCTTCTTTCCACTGGTCCTATGAGTAGATGACCATTTGCATATTAATTTCAAATAAAAGTCTCCATTGCAATGACACTTAAGTAGTATTGGTGAAACATGATCATGATCAATAATGTTTTGCACCATAGCATATACTCTACCTCCCAATGAATTCTGCACCATAATGTATCTGATTTAAAGTAGTATCAGTAAATTTAAGTAAATTATTTTAATGTACAGTAAAATTAAAAGTTCTGTCTGTTTGTGTATCTTAAAATATACTTACGGGTTATCCAATAGCAGAACTATGGGATTTAATTCTTTCTTTGGTCTATAATATGCCCTGAGAGGTACAATAAAATTATATAATCCATTTCCAGCTGTTTCAGCTGCAACTATAATTAGTTTATTTTTGAATCCATAGGCTTTTGCGTCCTCATAGTAGTTATGCTGGCAACTCTAGAGGAGAAAAATTATACAAAGAAATGCCATTTTTATACTCCAATAAAATTTGGTCAAAGAATTTAGGATATATGGTTATGTAAAATTGATCTAACTAATTTTCTAACAGATTGGAACATAGTTACATTTGTCATTGCCTAGTTCTCCAACCTGATGTAGGAAATACACGTGTGATGAATAATGCAAAGGAGAGGGAAGTATACAACGTGATGCTGAAAGAGGACTATGTGTGTACGGGCTGCACGGCAAGTTAAAAGTTACTGTTGTACAGACACTCAGTATCTGCTTTACTATAGCATAGGCATGTGACTTCCATTTCCAAAATATATTATGTTATGATTAAAAAGCCTCAGGGATATTCCCATTCCTAGGTACCTAAAGTCATGCAATTAAAAAAGAAAATAAAACAGAAAAGCAATACAAGAAGGAAAGTGAGCTGTTGAAGTGCATAGAAGGGCTAAAGTGTAAAAAGCAACACATAAGAAATAAAGCACAACACTTGATCAGAACTCATCACAAGAGCTGCAGTGAGCACTAAGTTGTTGGAAAAACTAACTCAATTGCTGAGAGATCAGACTCAGAAGAAACTAGTTAACATTACTAAATCAAGACTGTTTTCAAGCTAAATTATCTGTATACTTAGCAGCTTTGGCAGTTTTTCTTCATTATTATACACCTCTACACAAACTTCTTTTTATTTACCTGGACTGATATTAGTTAGTTCTCTGTGTGTTCCTTACCTATGAAGTATCCATGCCATTATTCTTTACTAAAATTATTTTTTAAATGGTGGAAATGAAGCACCATGTGTGAAAAATGATAGAAACAATTAAATCTATAAAGACTACAGATTTGGATGTTATGAGAGTCACAAAATAATGTGCAATATGTTTAAAGAAATAAGAAAAAGCACTTAAAGAATTAACAAAATCCTATTTAATATCCAAGACAGTTGTTTAAATGTGTTATATTTACTTTTATATATCCTTTCAAGCTGAGCAATGTAACCCAAAAGTTAATACAGAGCTGAAGATATAGGTCAGTGGTATAGCTCATTCTGAGTATGTATGAAACACCAAGCTCAAATTCCAATAGTGAAAAAATTCAAATAATTTATCAACTGCAATACAGAGATGAAATATCATCCCAAATGGAAAATACAGGACAAAAAATAAAAGCTAGAAACTGAAATAGAAATCAGAAACCTTATTCAAATAAACATTAATTGAGGATTTTCTAGAAGTGACCAAGTCACAAAACGCCCAAAAGTCAGTGAACCCTAATCCAAAAGAATAGTCAAAATTGCATAGTCCTACACATTATTATTAAAGCATAGAACAGCCAAGATTACAGGACATTAATCAGCCATGGAAAAAGAGTGATTAGCTGCAATGGATAGCAATGAGATTGATGTCTATTTACAGTAGTCAGAAGGACAGAGGCATGGAAGAAAGAAACTATTGTAGAGTTGAAAACCAAGCAAACTATCCTTCCAGGATAAAGGTAAAAAGAAAGACATAATGAGAAACTATGTGAACCACCTGATATCACTTGCAGAAATTCCAACAGCTGAAAATGAGGCCATAGGAAAATGATTTAGGAAAGCAGGAGAAAAATATCTAAAGGAAGAAAACAGTAAAGGACATGGGCAACAAGTCTCCATAGGATGCAGGTTCGAAAATTTTTTCGTTCTGATAATCAAGATCTACAGCCATACAAAGAAATACATAGTGTCACTAAGAAAGGGGTTGGAGAATACTGATGGGTGAAGAAGGCTTAGAACAATTAGAACTGCAACACCCATGAAATAGCACAAGGTAAGAGAACTATATGGCTTATGAAGACATGGAAGGGGGACACAGTCATTAAGAAAATCCAAGGAGAAAATGCGAAGGTAATGTTGAAACACCTTGGCCAGAACAGTCAATTGACACTGGGACAGAGTGATAATGTCATCCCAATCCACACACTTCAAGACACAGTGGAGCCAACTGATTAATGCCATCGCATAATCCCAAAGTAAACTTCAATTTTCAGAGCATACCCTATGATACCAGCCTGACATTACTCAAATATCCAATAATCTCCTCTATAGCCATGAATCAATACAACTACATAATTTTCCTTTATTAATGGAGCAAAACACTGTTAATAAACTGCTTTTAAAGATCCTCTACTGGGCCCCTAATCCTCTTCTTTGAGAGCTGAGCCTTGCAGCGAGAATTAGATCAGTTGCTTGGAGATAATTCACTTTTACTCTTTTGGTTTCCTGATCCCCCTTGCCACCTCCATAACTATATATTTTTTAATAAGAAGTAGTGCCACCAATAATGAGTCCAGGCATCACGGTCCTTAAAATATATTCTAAGAATCTTATTGAAGGAAGACTTCAAAAGTACTGTACTTGAAAAGAACATGGCTCAGGAAAATGTAGCCGTGGAAGGAGTCAATGCAGGTGAATAACACGGCTGACATCCACTAATTTAGCAACACAAAAGAGTTGACCAGTAATATAAGATGCTTCAAAAATAAAAAAAGGACATCAAACTAATAAGGCCCTGAGGATTGAATTCCCAATGAGAATGGAACTACATAGGATACTTAGGAGCAAGAGAAAGATGCACTGGCCAACTTCAGATAGATAAAGTTTGGAGCTTACAAATATTCTTTCAATATTCTTCAAGAGCAGCGACAGACAACATTTGTAACAAAGAAAACAGCAAGAATATTAACAAAATGAATGGAAACCGGACTTAATAATTAACTGCCCTAACTTAAATATACTGACTAACAGCACTGTGGAGTTCATAGCATTACAATTATGTTCATTTTACAGATAAGAGAGCTGAACTTGCATGTGTGAAGTGATTTTCTTAAGTTGTACAGGCTATGAAAGGTACTGGCATTATAATTTTAACCCTAAATAAAGAATAAATGAAGAAATCCTTGTTTAAGATTCAGGGCATGCTTGAATCTCTTTAGGGTGTGCAATGTTTCACTTGAACCTGTTTCCTCATTACTCAGGAGGATAAAATTAAAGAAAAGGACAAAAATGTTCACATTCTCAGACTGTTCTGTCCTGAGGAAATTCTTTAAATCATTCAGGCAGGAAGAGAGAGAGCTACATAAAAAATGTGGGAAGGAGATATGAGGCAAGACACGTAGATCAGCTTCAGTCTACTCGTAAATGTACTTTTCTCATTTAGTCAAGAAATTATTTTTTTAAAATATAGATTTAATATGCTACCAACCACAAATGATAATTAAATAATAACCAAAAAGGGGTTTAAGAGTTTTGTGCCTCTGTCTTCCCTTTTAAAAAACATAACTAAGTTGGTTAATTAAGTAGAAGGATAAAACGTCTGTGTCATTTGTTTTAGTGAGGATAAAAAGTAAAATTAACAATTTTATATAACTGAGTTTATATGGCAAGTAATACACTTTCAATGTATTTTAGTCAAATAATATAAAATTATTTAAATATGTTCAATAGCTCATGCTATAGTTTTATTATTGGGGGCAATCACGTCGATAGGAAACCATTACCTTGTCTAATCTTAAGCAGCAGAAGGGTACTTTTTCTTGGAGTAGGTGACAAAAAGTAGGTGAGCTTCCTATGTATGGAGAATAAGGAGGGTAACCCTTGGCGTATCTGGAAAGCAATAGGAGATGTTAGTCCTGGAGGTGTCAAGGAAAGCCGGAACCCTCAGATGTGACCCTTAACTACTGCTTGATCATGTTAGAATCAGTAAAGCCATGCTTCCATCATATTATGAAAATCACACAGTTTAGGGAAAGTGAGGCAAATTATGATGAAATACGACTCATAATAAAGTTTTGAGACCTATATATATATATATTTTTTGGTTTTTTGAGACAGGGTTGCTCTGTATAGCTTTGCGCCTTTCCTGGAGCTCACTTGGTAGCCCAGGCTGGCCTCGAACTCACAGAGATCCGCCTGCCTCTGCCTCCCGAGTGCTGGGATTAAAGGCGTGCGCCACCAACGCCCGGCCGAGACCTATATTTTTAAATAGCAAAAAAAAAATAATAATAATAATTCTTGTCATGTAACAATTACGTGAAGTTTGAATTTTCCACTCATGAAATCAGCATCATTGGACCACAGTCATTAACACTCATGTTGAACTCAGTAATGGGGCCTTTGTCTTTGATTCACCTAGAGAAATGAGTAACTGCAACAAGAAACATAAATACTGGACAGCTGCTTCTTTCTAGAAAACATTTCTCAGTCCTCATCCTTGGAGACATAAACATGTATCCATAACAAATAGTAATATTATGTCTTAAAAAGTATATTTAAAGCAGACTGCATTATAACATTTTGCTGTATCAATATTCATTAGCCATGCACACATAACTAAAGGAGACAAAGTAAGTTAATTAGTCAAAAACAGGATTTTTTTCTGGAATTGTTCTTAAAATATTATCAAAGACATTTAGTTTGTTTACTGACTCTTAAAAACAGCCACCTGCACATTTTGGCTACACCAGTGTGGAACATGGAACTTCTAAAGGGCAGAAACATAAATGTTAATTAGCAAATAAAAGGAAATTACTTGAAGCAGTATTTTCTCATCCAAAAGGGAAGCTCTTGATTTGTGATAACTTTTCCTGTGACACTAATGAAGTTAAGAACTTGTTGAAAGTTATTCTAGACACTATTGGTTGGGAGATTAAATTGTGCACATTTTATAAATTTAGAAGCTGCAATCATCATTGTTACTTTAATATCTCTTTGATTTTCTTATAAAACACTCCTTTTTACCACTCCATGGTTTAGAAATCTAAAAAAAGAGTTTCATTCACACTTTAAAACATCATTTCCTAGAAGGATGGTTGCCTGCAGGGATGGTTGCCCAGTCTGCTGGTTTCCCCTCCTGTATTCTACAAATGTACTTGAGTATTTGGACCACAGAATTCTTTAAGACAAGACTTTGTCTATAAGCACATTGACATTTTCTGAAACAAATACAAATTGTGGATGAATTTAAAGTTATTTTTTCTGAGTTTCAATGACAGCTCAGTTTCAGTTCAATAAAGTACTAAATGAATTTATATGAACTCTACTGTGAGTCATGATCAGCGATGACTGGCCTGATTGCGCTAGTCCCAGTGACAATACTTGTAATGACTAATGCCATTGGGTGCTCAGCACAACACACTTTTTCTCCATCATTTCAATTAGGCTTTGCATAATGCAATGAGGGGGCAATCATTCATGATTTGCAGATAGAGAAATTGAAGTCAGACTGCTTATTTGCAAACAAGGATTATAAGATGAATCTGGGATGGCAAAGAAATCTTTTGAGAGAACAGGACAATATATAGACTCCTGTTCTTTCACCTTTCCTATGGCAATATAATGCAGAGGATAATACATGTAAACATCTAGGATAGGCTTAAATGTGATGACTATTATACACGTAGATAGAGAGTAGAAACTTAATAAAAGATGAATATGTCTTGCATTTGTAAATTTAAATTATGTCTAGCTTCCAAATTAAAAAAAAATGAATGCTAAAGGGTAAAATGAGAAAATACTTTATTTGAATATGTCATTGGATAAATTTTTGAACTTCATGATGGTTAATCCTAGTTGTCAACTTGACAAGCTTTAAAATAACCTAGGAAATATATTTATAGATGAGGATGATTCCAATGAAGTCTAACTGATGTGGAAAGACCCACATCTTAGGGGCCGAGTCCTACACTTAACAAAAAAGGAGAATGTCAGTTGGGCACCAGCATTCCACCCCGTCTCTCCCTTCTAACTGAGTGTGCAATGTGACAAGCCATCTTGTGCCACCATGCATCCTCTGTCACGATCAAATGTAATCTTAAACCGTGATCCAAAATAAGCATTTCTGTCCTTAGACTGCTTTTGATTTTGTCACAACAGTGAGTGAAGTCACTATTGCAAACTTCAAAACAGATGTGAATAAAAGAAATTAAAGATAAAAGGGCAGAAGAATGAAATACCACTTTGAAAATGCAATTTATATTACACAGAAACAAAATTATATATTTTTCCATTAAGTATAAAAGATAATTTAGAAAAAAACGGGCTGGAAGAATACATTGAAGGCAGAAAATTGATGTTTTATAATACTCTGTGGTGAGAAAATGCTTAATAGAAGAGTGTTTCAGTAGAACCATGGAGTGATGATTCTAGGTTATCCAGAAGGAAAAAAACATTATCCCCTTCCATAATTTTAAGGCTCTAGAAGACTTAAGTCCCACCACTAGATGAAGACCAGTAGGCAACTAATGGCATGAGAATGAGTCTTCTCCAAGAATGAACCATCTGATGGGTTATCCAATCCCAAGTGGTCAGTCATAAGCACATGGATTTATAAACAACACTAAGTAGAATCCACAGAATGCTTATATATGTGCATATATATAATATTTATATATACATGTTTACATATGTAAAAATAATTATTAATGAAGAGGTCATAACTTTGAGAGGGAAATGAGACTGCATGGGTGGAGTTGGAGGGTGAAGGAAATGGAATTTGTGTAAATAATGTATCTATGTAGGATATTCTCAAAAAATTAAATTAAAAAGTGTCAGCAACCCCCCCAGAAAACAAACAAACAAACAACAAAAATTCCTTAGAAAATCAAACCTACTCTAAATTTGAAGAAGTTTCTTCATCTGGTGTAGTTTCATCTTCTGATTGGTCACTTAGAAGATCACATGTCTGAATTGATGATGAATCTGCAACCTCTAAAACAGGAGCAATACTAGGTCTTCTTAATTCTTTGCTTCCTTCTGAAGGAAGAGCTAGGGTAGGGCCACTTGCTGCCCTACAGCTTGTGTCTTGCAAGTCTATAGCCACAGTACCTAAAACAATGAAACATGAAAATCCATTAGGATGTTTCTACCACCTGTGACATAATTATTACTTGGTGGTGAAATTGAATGTAATGCAATCACATTGCTAAGGGGTGGCTTTGTGTGTGTGTGTGTGTGTGTGTGTGTGTGTGTGTGTGTGTGTGTGTCTGTCTGTCTGTCTATCTGTCTGACTAATCTCTCTTGAATCTCAATACAATTTGGTTCTTTTTCAAGTAAACATTTCACTGGGTAAGAAATCTTGTATGTATAAATGTATATCATAACTTATATTTGGGGTCAGCCAGACACAGTAACACACCTTTCATCCCAGCAGTCAGGAGGCATATGTATGTTGATATCTGTGAGTTAAAGGGCAATCTTATCTGCCTAGTGAATTTCAAAGCTACCCAACAAGACCCTGCCTCATGAAAATTATTTGTTACCGATGTAGTTTCAGGTGATGTGAGTTTGGATGCAAGTGTGGAGATATGAGAGGCAGTGAGGCCTTTAAGAGACTCGGTCTCTTGTGAAGTCCTGATGGGAGGCCCAATACTGAGTCATTTCAGTGTATGTGCAAAGATAATGATGGTGGTTACTAAAAACTACACCAGAGGAGAGCTCCTAAGACAACTCTGATGGGAAAGGAGGTAGGTTTTCTAAGAAGAATGAAATATTTTTGTTGTGTTTTGTTTTTGTTTTGGTTTTAAGGCGTTTACCTTTTATAAAATTGATTTATTGATGCAAAGGAAAGCTATCTGGTGTGCTGTTATCTTAAAGTTGTAGAAATGAGTGCATATCTACTACATTTACCCCTATAGATGATCATGCAGTCTTCTAGCACTTCAGAACAAGAAAAAAATATGGCATCTCAGGATTCTTTTCAGGACTGTGTCAAAAACAAATGAAGACACTCCTCCCCATCAACATACACACTCATCAAACTCTCTCTCTCTCTTAGTTTTAATTAGAAGATAATACATATATCTTTCTTCATAGAAAACTGCTCCAACATTGTGTGTTAAATACTTTCTCACTTTGAAAGGGATATTTACATAATCTTCTTGCCAATAGATCTGACTGTACATCACCTCCAAATACCTAGTTGCTATCTTTCATACCACAGGCAACATATTGACAGAAGCATGCTCTGTTTTGTCTATTGTCAGATATCCTGCTCATACTGATATCTGCCAGTAGATTGGGTCCAGAGAAAGAGCATGAGAAATTTATAATCCTTCAGGGAGATCTGAAAAAGCAGTTAGATCTGCAAAAAACAAGACTTTCTTACAACATCTTTTTCTCTAACAAATGCTTTGTTCTTTCGGAGGTCTTCTGCTCTACTCTAAAGAGGTCACCTGTGGTTTTGAGGTGGGAAAAACTCTATTTTTGTCACTGACCATTTCCTTTATCTTTTGTGAAAATCCATTTTTTGGATCATAGGTCTTCAGACTATAGGATGTACTGTATTTAATTTATTCATCAACTTTATTCTATTCTATTGTTTCTAGATGAATCTCATGTTATGTTTAATAGTTGGCTAAAGCTTCCATAAAAACATGGAATAAACTAGATACAATGGCAGAGATTAATTTCTCATAGTTCTGAAGGATAAAGTTTCAGAATAAAGGTCTTCATGTTGTTGTGATTTTTTTTTCCTGAGGATGCTCAGGGATATATCTGTTCCAGATGTCATTCTTGGGTTGATGATTGACATCATCTCTATCATATTTTCACATCAGTTTCCTGTATGTGTGTCTATGATGTATTTAATCTTTCTGTCAGTTCACTAGTCACATGAAAATAATATTAACTCTAATATCCCATTTTAATTTGATTTCTTAAAAAAACTCCTATCTCCAATAAGGTTATATATTATGACACTGGGGTTTCAGGGTATGAGTTTGGGACGATAGTCACAAATTTCACATAACACTATTCGTGTCTTGTTGTGGAATATTATTTTAAGATGTGTTACATTTGTTTATGCTATGGAACACTGTTGAATGATGCAAAGATGTATTATATCCTTTTATGTTGCAGTTGTTTAACTCTGTGAAGCTGTGTGACTTTGCCTGTCTAAAACACCTGATTGGCCTAATAAAGAGCTGAATAACCAGTAGCAAGGCAGGAGAAAGGATAGGCGGGGCTAGCAGGCGGAGAGAGTAAATAGGAGAAATCTGGGAAGAGAGATCAGGAAGCAAGAAAAGAAGGAGAGGAGGACATCAGGGACCAGCCACCAAGCTACACAGCCAGCAACATAGTAAGAAAGAAAGGTATATAGAAGAAATAAAGATAAAAGCCCAGAGGCAAAAGGTAAATGGAATAATTTAAAAAATGCTGGCTAGAAACAAGCCATGCTAACGCTGGGCATTCATAAGAAAGAATAAGCCTCGTGTAATTTATTTGGGATCTGGGTGGTGGGCACCCTTAGAGACAAAGAGCAAAGAACCAAAAGAGTAAAAAGAAAAAAACCCAAGATTTTAAAATTACAGACCAATAAATTTCCTACAACTGTATCTCTGACTTCCTTGAGGTAACTGAGGTTTATCTGTCATCTTATTTTGAACCTTTCTTTTCTCCTCTTTTTTAACTTTTTAATTTTTTTGTGTGTGTATGTGTGTACACATGTGTATGAATGTGTGTGCAAATTTGTATGTGTACAGGCACACAGTATATGTGGGTGCACTAACAAGTATATAAACATATGTGGAGGCCAGATTTCAAAATTATTGTTCCTCGGGAGTCTCTATCTTGCTTTAGGGGATAGGGTCCCCCACTTGGTTAAGCTCTAGTCAGTGACCCCAGGGATTAACTTGCCTCTGCCTCTTCAGCACTGGGACTACAAGTCTGTGTTAGCATGTTCAGATTTTTCATGTAGATTCTCAAGATCAAAATCAAGTTCTCATATTTGCAAAGCAAGCATTTTATCCACCTCTTACAATCTCTCAGCCCTTTGCTTCCAAACAATGCTTACTGCATTTATTCCACACATTCAGCCTGTGACTGGCACTATTTTGTGACTTTCTGTTATCAGTATTAACCACAGCCATGGCTTGAACCCACTGGTAATTCAATTCAGTTCTATGACTGCAGACTGGGGTAAAGACATATATAAGGGGCATGCAATTTGAAACCACATCCGAAGCCAACAATTTTGAGGAATTTGCAGGGGAGTAAAATCATGAAGCTCAATAGGATATGTGCATGTATTGTATTGGGTATGTATGGAAGGGTGTAGAAATAGCAGTGATGTATGGGAGGGATGGTGTTAAGAATAATAAAGATAAATCCAATTCAAGTTAAATACCCCAAAAGAGAAAAGGAAGGGGACTTACTGACCAAGTGAAAACAGCGGAATTACATAAAGGGAATGGCATACATTCCTTAATACAAGGGATTTTACCCTTGTAGGTTTGTAGGTGGTTTAGTGGAAAACTTTAATGAATTTCATTTTAACTGGATGTATATTATTTCATTTTTTGTGTCATAAATGCCAAAATAAATGATGAGAGTAAGATGGAGTGAGTAAGTTTTGAAAGAACAGAAAACATTGGAAATACTCCCAACCGGCTATTGTATAGATAATTAACAAGAAAAACATACAAGGCAAGCACTTAAAATCAGAAACAGAAAGTAATTATTGAATACTTTTTTGGCAATTTTGCATTGTTCTTACATCAACAGTTTAGAATTCTGATCTATATTATGCAATCATACATGGTTTATAATATACAGAATCAAATTTTGAACCTGACTATGAATCTTTAGTAATAAAGATGTGTATTTCTATTTAAAAAAAAAAAAAACCAAACACTAAAGGTAATTCCAGCGAGTATGTACTGACCCATGCTGGCAATGATGCTGTGGACAGGTAATCTGGAAGGCCCATGATAAAATGACCTTGATACATTGCTTTTTCTCTGCTGGTCTTGGTTCTTAAATGCTGAATTTTCTTCTTTGGTAATATTAATATAAAAACATATGTCTGAAGCATTCATAATGTATCGAGGACCTGGATTCAGCAAAATGTTTTTATTATCCTCCCTCCTAACACCAATCAAGCAGACACCAAACCTTAATTTAAAAGAAGAATATAAGAGTTTAAGAATTACAATTTGGAAAAGATTTAACTTTTTGTTCTTTTAATTGCTTACACTGATAAGAAAGTAGATCTACTATAAGCAAACAGAATAAAATAAGAACATCAAATAATAGAATTAGGAAGCTTGAGAGGATCCTAGCATTTAATAATCTCATTTTCAAAGGAAAAAATCAAATCAATTAAATTTGTCATTAGCATTATGTCATATATATATGTGAATGACAAAGTATAGGACAATGTATAATATTAGACTGCTGGTCATAAAGTAGAGGTAATAGTGTTTTATATTTTTAAGATAACTACTAATGTCAAAACTATGAACAATACTTCTTTTTAAAAAATTTTTTTGAATTTTTGAGACAGGCTTTCTCTGTGTAACAGTCCTGGCTGTCCTGGAACTCACTTTGTGGATCAGGCTAGCCTTGAACTCAACTCACAGAGATTCACCTGCCTCTGCCTCCCAATTCTGGGATTAAAGGCATGTGTTACCACCACCTGGCTGAACAATAGTTCTTACCTTGCTCAAAACATTTATAATCTATTGGCATAAGGGAGACTTTCATGAAATGTCATGTGAAAAGAAAGTGATGTGTCTGAATCACCCTTGCTATGACTTCTACCACCTCTCATAAGTTCAGCTTTAGAAAGAAACATTTAAAATAGTCTTCAATGGTTGTACATGTTCAGTAGGAGAAATTAAAATGTTGAGAATAATATTGTATTAAAACATTTCTTATTGCTCTTTGGTAATGTTCTTTTTTATAATTTATATATTTTTATTTTATATGCTTTGGCATTTTGTCTGCATGTATGTCTGTGTGAGGGTGTCAGATCTTGGAGCTATGGACAGTTGTGAGTGGCCATGTGGGTGCTGGAATTGAACCTGGGTCCTCTAGAAGAGCAGTCTTTGCTCTTAACCGCTGAGCCATCTCTCCAGCCCCCTCTTTAGTAATGTTCTAACTTTTAAAATTCATCTTAAACCCATGCAGAGTAAGTGAGTAAGTCAAATTTATAATGTATTTAGTAGTAAAGTATGTATAAGTAGAATCATTGAGAATAAAATTTGAGTACATTATGTATTAGTTAAGTGGAATATATTGTTATAAAGTGCACAAAGAGATTCCACTTAAAAACCTTTATATAGATAATTTTTGATATACATTTTTATTCCTTAAGAAATTAATTTTGTCCAAAAAGGAGAAGAAAAAATTCCCCTGGCTAAACTAGAATGTATAATTCCTTTTGGACAATGGAAGGGCTGTAATCAAATTAATATTTATTTATTTTTTGGATAATTATGTGTTATTTCAGAAGTGAATGTGGAAAATCAGTAACCAAGATTATGCTTGTCCACATAGTGAGTTTGAAGCCAGCTTGAAGTACATGATACCCAGACTCAAAAGACCAAAGGAGGAAAATGTGATTTTTTGCTTTCTCCTTTTGTTCTCTTATTTTCAAGTGTTTCTGTTATTGTAAATATAAACAAAACTAAACATCACTTTAAATTTGATTTATGTAACAAGATTCATTGTTGTAAGGTTGTTAATTCTTAATTGACTAGGATATTATGAGGATCACAGATGTGGTAGAGTATTCCTTACATATTTTCCTCCTCTTAAACTAAACTTGTAGATACTACAAAATTTATAGTTAAATTAGAATAAAACCGATGCTAAAAAGTTAAAACACTTGAAACTCATGAGCACCAATATGAACCGCACTTTGGAAAACTGTTTGAAACTGGTCTGATTGACTGGTTGATGAGTTAATTCTCCACTGGAAGCAGAAACATACTTTTTGTGTGCATGGAAAGAGGCATAGGTAAAACTCTTCCCTTCATATTCAGCAAAAAATGTACTTTCTTCCAAAACGATGTGATAAACTTCATTTCCTGAGCACCTCCCATACATCTTCTGCCACTGTTCTGGAGACTGTTGCCCTTCTCTGCAACACAAGCACACACACATACACGCAGAGGAAAAGACAGTGAATTTGGGTAAATGACAGCAGAGTTCAGACAGCCCATCCCAAAAGCTAAGAACCAGCCAACACAATTAGAGGAGTAACTCTCATGGGGCTCTGAGTTCAATATGATGGCATTACATTAAATTAAATTCAGCACCACATACAACATGAAAACTTGATGAACAGTGTGTTGGTAGAAAGTGGAATTTGACAAGACTCAATGTTTGAAGTATTTGCTCTGGCCATGGCTTCATGAGCTCAGGCATTTGATTTCCTCCCTGTTTGTGGAAAGGCTGCATCCATGTCCAATGTGCAGAACTTGTTTCATTGTCTTTGTCATATGGCTAAATTTACCTTACAACACAGATTGACGCTTACAGATACCTAATTTACTTCGTGTTTAAAATTGTGTTTCTGAGGACATCAATTTGAGTTTGCAAAAGTATATAATGTTACCTTTTGTCCATTTTATAACTGAGGCTCCCCCAAGCTGTGTATGCCTCAAGAAAGGACAAATATTTGTGAAATACACTTTTGCATAAGGGTTCTAGGAATATATTTGATATTTATACCCCTTCAAAATGCATGTGTTGCTTCCATTCATGTGGTAGCATTTGTGCTTAAGGCCTTTAGGGGTAGGTAGGCAATATGAGTTAAACACCAGAGTGGTTTAGAGCCATTGTCAGTTCTGAAGAGCTAGGCTCCTCTTTCTACTATATAAGAATACAGCCCAGAGTCAGAAATCTACAACTCAGAAGGACCTGATATGCCAGAATCTAAATTTTAGACTTTTAAACTCCTGAAATGTGAAAAATAAAGTTTTCTTGTGTATAAATTACTCACTCTTTGACAACTTGTAATAACAATTAAAAATTGACTAAGATGGCATGCAAGAGGAATGCTAAAGGAAATTATTAAAAGAAGATATGTACATTAAGAAAAGTTGTAATTTTTTTAGCTCCAGAATGTTCTGTCTAGTTCTGTGGCTTTGGAAATTCAATTCATATGAAAATCATAAAAGTCCCATAGCAGATTTCCCCATTTGCTTCAGTATATTTATTTACTATTTCAGATTAAAGATTATGGACTCTAACAGCAAAATCAGCACAAATTGAATGAAAAAAATATCCACATTTAATATCATCTCATTGTAATCTCAATAGATTCTTAAAGGAAGAAAGCAAATGATGAACTTATAATAATTAGTATTCAAGGAACCATTTTAAAGTCAGAGTATGACTGAAGGGATTATTTAAGAAATGAACTCATCAACATTTCCAAAGTGTCAATTAGCAACAAATACATAAAGGTAGAGGTCCCATCTTCTTTACACCTTCATGAGTGTCTTAAAGTGTCAAAATCTTGGGCTCTGTAATATAAGAACTAGATTTGAATCTCAATTCTGCAAACTTCAGTAAGGTATTTGACTTCCTATTTATTTGAAATTATCCTTTCTGTGAAAAACAGCATCAACTTTATTGTATCATATAGAATCATGTAAGCTAAATATAGCACTAAGTTGATATAAAGATAAAAGTACTCAGAAAATGTTGATTGATTTTTTTTTGGGGGGGAGCAGTTGTAACAACTTCTTTTCTTCCAAATTTTATACTTACTTTCAACATATTTGCCAATGTATTGCAGTCAGAGTTAAAAAATATGTATCTTAATGTTAAAGTATCTTTTTAGAAATAATTTGGAAAAGGCACATTTGCCTATTGATTGCATGTTTGTTTCTAACAAGATTACTTCTAACTACTGCTTCCTAAACATGGTTTGAATCTCAGCTTTTCCCTTGAGGTGCATGTTTGAAACAATTAGTCCCCAGCATATGGGACTCTTTTGACGTTTGTAGAAGCTTAGGGTTGTGATGCCTGGCTGGCAAAGGTGTTATTAGGTAGTGGCCTTTGGAGGCTATTTCTATCTGTAGGTCAGGTCTAGCCATCCCTGCTTACTGCTCCGCCAGTATATTAGAAGCCTCTGTTTCATGCTACCATTGCACAGATGAACTGCTCTGTGGACATACTGAAATTGATCAGAACCCATAAGTGAAAATAAGTCTTTTTGACCCTTTAAGCTTTATCTCTCGAATATTTTTGTCACAGAAACAAAGGCAGGTAAATATATTAAGACTGATGATTCTTTGTAGAAAAATTTTCTTTTTGGCCAAAAAAAAAAAAATAAAATCATCCATGGATCAAAGAACAATTTGACAAAATGGTATTTGGCAAAGATCAAAGCCTACTGAAGGTCCGGCAATGTTAGAGAACATGCTGGCAATTCATCAGGGTTTATTTGAGATACAAAATGATCACGGGGTCAGAAAGTTGTTGTGCAAATGTACTAAAATCCCTTTAGGAGAATCATAAATCTAATTCAGAAGCTGAAATGGTAACATAATATGGAACTGAGGAAGAGAGCAAAAGCAATGGGATTCAGTCCATCCAGAAAATCTTCCTCTATCATGTGCTTCTCATCTTGCTACTTTATAGCCTTACTTCCCCTCTCAAGAAGCATCACATCATGAGGAATCCTTTTCATGACTTCCCTAAAAGAAGTAACCAAGAACATTTACTTTTCACTAATTGTAAAGATATAAGTTTTTCTTCATGAAACTTAGGCTGTTTGTTTGAAAGAAGATGTGGAAATTTCATCAAATACTGATAGCAATATACAGTCTCACAAAACAGTGATTATGTGCAAAGAAGGTTTTAGATTCAATGTTATGGTAATTTAACAAAATGGAGAGGGTAGTTAGGGACTACTAAGAATAAACCTGAGTGGTAAGTTATGTGAAGAAAAATAATGTGAAAAGGAGACTAAGTTTTCAGAGGGTAATTTTAATGTAAGTACAATGACCCAGGAATTCCATACTGAGAGCCCAGGGGTTAAAGAAAATATGAACAAAGAAGATTCGCTGTGGCTGTCTGGAAAAAGAGCAGGCAAGACAGCAAAAGCCGCAGCAACAGGTGCTTCCCCTAAACACAGGAATGCCCAGTATGCCCAACAAGAGCAAAGAAGTCAATTAGTTTGAGTTGTTGGAGAAAGAGAAGAAGTCAGAGAGGGCTGGCTAAGATGGGTGCCCTTGCAGAAACTTATCATTCAACAGATGTGACATTTACTTGAAATGAATAGGCAATCACTGGGGGTTTTAAATAGGTGCAAAGGTATGCACTTACATTTTACAAAAGCTCCTCTAATCATTGTGCTAAGAATAGCTTGAAGAAGAGCAAAGACAAAAGAGGCTATTTGCTAGACCCAGCAAGTAATGATGGCTACCACCCATGGTTCCTTTGAGCTAACAACTGGTTCGTCATTTTCTCCATCAATGTTTAAATTTTTAAACAAGTCCTAACTCATCTTTGCCTCCAGTGTTGGTCCTACACATTCTCTGTGTTGTGTTAAAGATGAAGAAGCATGTGAAGTTTCTCAAAGCATGGGAATGATAATGGGGAAGATGGAAATGTGAATTACCATTATACAGAGTATACACAATTAAATTGCAATAGTGCACTCCATTAGATAAGTACAAACCTTTTATATCAATTTTAAAAGACTGAAAAGTTACATTTCAAAGCCCTACATCATTTTTTTTTGTAATTGTCTTGTGAAAAAGTCTATGAGGTTGAAAATTGTGATCACTATTACCTTTGAGGGGTCACCGTGCCATGCCTCCTCCTCTCCACTCCAGACAAGAGTAGTATTAAATTTCTGTCTAAAACCTGAATTTTCATAACAAAACTCCATTTTCCAGCTAAGGCTCCTCCATTTTGACCTCCTGCTCAAGTCAGCTTTGTAGTAGTAATTCACTTCTCCTTTCATAATAATAATATAATAGAAACTGTGTTATTGTATTACTCAGTAAAAAGCCCCAAGAAGGAACTGATAATGTCACTTCACTACTGTGTTCCCAAGATGTGACCTCCATTTAACTCAGAGTAAATTCTGCTTTTAAAATTTGTGGGGTTTTTTCTTTTTGTGAGAGGTGATAGATATGAGTTGATATCATTCTTCTTCATTGGTTGAAGATACAGATTTCCCTCTGGTATATTTTTTTGATGGCCATACATGCTTATGTTTGGGTCTTCATTTTGTTCCACTGGTCTATATGTCTTTTTTCCCCCGAGTACCATTTTGTTAATTTGTTTGTTTTTGTTGTAGTTGTTTGAAGTTGGTTGTTTTTTTTTTTTTTGGTTTTTTTTTTTTTAGTTTTTTTCTTAATACAGAGTTTCTCTGTGCACACCTGGCTGTCCTGGAACTCACTCTAAAAACCAGGCTGGCCTCAAACTCACAGAGACCCACCTGCCTTTGCCTCCCAAGTGCTGGAATTAAAGGTGTGTACCACCACCATCTGGCTACCACGTTGTTTTTATGACTGGCTCTGTAATGTTCTTGAGGTCTGAAATAGTAATTCCTCCAGCATTATACATTTTCTCAGTATTGTTTTGTCTTTTTTGAGTCTTTTGTGATTCCATATGAGCTTTAGGATTTTTTTTCCTATTTCAATGAAAAGTTAGGTGGATATTTTGATTGGAATTGCATTGAATCTATAAATAGATTTTGATAGAATGGTCATTTTCCCAATATTATTTCCAGAAAACCATGAGCATGCTATATATTTCCATTTTTTAGTGCCTTTATATTTTTTTCTCAGATTCTTAAATTTTCATTGTATAAGTCTTTCACCTCCTTGATTAGGTTTATTTGTATTTTTCTCCTTTGGAAACATTTTGAATAAGACAATAACCATGACCTATTTTTCAATGTGTATTTTTCCTATTTTTTCAGTAAAAGTTCATTTATAATACCAATGGGCGCTAAGTAAATTTTAGTGGGAGTCTGAGTTACAGGGAGGATAGCTGATTTATCTTGGTACAAAGTAGGGAGTCAAAGTTGGTGGAGAAGTGACTATTAGAAAATACCTTGTTTCTCTTTATCTTGTTGGTAGATAGAAAAGTCAGAAAAGGTGCCCCCATGAAGTCTAATAAACATGCCTGCCTAAACCCAATCTAAACAAGGATAACCCAACAGATATCACTATGGAAGGGCAGAAACTTATAGATCCTCCACCTTAGACAAGAACTACAGGCAACCAAGGAGTGCTGAGAGCAGGAGAAATAGTCTCTGCCAGGGGAAAAACAAAACAAACAAAAAAAACCTACCCACATTGATTGTCTAAAACTAAATAGTCAACTCCAATATAATAGATAACATAAAATTTACATATGAACTGAGCATGTTGTGTTTATAAATTTAAGAAAGCACCCAGACACAATACAGATAATATGAATACAGTAAAAGAAGCTAATTTAGCTTTAATTTAAAAATTTTCTCATCACTAAATCTTCTCATGTGGATATATCAAGAGTTAAATGGAATTTCCTGCTCCAAATACAACATCTTGAAGCCTTGTTAGACAGCAACTTCTGTCCCTATGTCAAAATTCCATTGAATTATTCAATATGTTCATGTTTTTTAAAAGACCTCATTCATCTGACAACTTCTATTGTTTAGTCCATATTAACAAATGGTGGAAAGTGAAATTTGACTTTTAACCTATGCATTTTCTTGCTGCGTGTGGTGGATGCTGTGACACTGAGTAAAAACTAACAGTAACCTTTGTGTATGGAGCGTTGCCTTTAAAGTTAGGAATGTAGTCAGAAGTAGGAATCTACCTCTTTTACAATACTAGTTTTTCATTGTTTTAAATAAATATGATTGTAATTTTTTCCAGCATGCTGTTTGTTCTGACCCTAAATTATACAATTAAACACAAGACACACAATAACAGGTTCACCAAGCTTCACAAAGATTGTTACATGACTTGGTGTTATCTAATTATTGATATTATGAAGCCAAATTGTTTTCACATCAGTAAAAATGAATGTTTACATGATACCCTTTGTAGTAATCTATTTTAGCAACTAACACAAGCTTTACATGTCACTGAAAATTGTGCCTTAGGAAAGGTCATATAAATTCATATTTAAACAATTAAATAAATGTTTATTGGTGCTCAATTATAGAGAAGATAAATATATTTATTAACATTATATTGACTAACGGTAGATTTTTAAAAGTCTTACACAGGTAACCAAATATTTAAATCTAGTTCAAATCAATTAATCTTAGTTAATTAGGTAAATATCTTCAGATTTAATGTCATCTTAGTTCTAGCTACTTATTTGAAGAATTTACAGGATAATTTCCTTCAAACATACTTGAAATATGAAATAATTTGCATTCATATGAAACTTCTCTTTATTTAAAAGTTAAAATATGTAAATGACATTACAACCTTAGCTTTACTACCACAACTAAGCAGAAACCTACAGTTTAATCACTGTTGACCATTGTGACACATGACAGCCTATGTTATTATTTCTTGACAATTTGTGAGCTGAAGGGACTACATGAGGTTCCTAAACATTTATGATTACAACACAGACAGCCATTAAATCTTTGGGTGCACATTTATTCTTGCTAGTTGTTTTCTAACAAGTTCCTTGGAGATAAACCTTCATCTTAGAGGGAAGCTTGTTAAGATACAAGGTGTTCTATGGGGAAATGAAACATTTTTGTCCTGTAAAAATCTCATTGAGATCAGGTAGTAAAGAATTCAAAAGTTTCTGGAAGTCCCCGAGACTGACAAGAGTCACTAGTGCCTCCTTGTCCCTCAATGTATATGTAGGCAGAAAGAGTACCTCAGAGACTCTGAAATCAGCTAATCTACGCAAAAGAAGACAGAGACCAGCACAGATGCCTAGAAGTAGCTTGAGCCAAATTCAGAACCTAGAAATGACACAATGTAGCCTGTTGAGCTTTTGGAAATCTGTGCTGTGCATTCTGTGTTGCCAGCTTTTGTGAGCTGTCAAATCTACTTCGGGGCTTTTGGTGATGCGAGGTGTATTTGAGTCATTTCATCCCTGTAAGTAACTGCAATCAAAGTTTATTTTTAAGCAAATGAAACACTTTGGTGGCATTCTTACTTTGGTCTGTCTCCAGTTTCCTATCTGAGGTGAGTGGGGAACGGGAATAGTGTTACATTACACTAGTTTGCAGAGGACTGGACTACACGGATAGTGTAACAAAAGATCAGACAGCTCGTTACACTAGGATGTGCCTTTGCACTTCTGCTTCTTAGCAGGACTTCAGCTATTTATATTATCAGGCATCAAAACAGAAATCTGAGTTCTAAGACTGAAAAGGTAGCGAAAACAATATAGAAAATGATAGTTGATTTTTCTACCACTAGATGGGACTGAATGGCTGTATGATATTCACTGCATATGAGATACAATTAATTAAATTTGAGGAAATAAAGAAAGGTTATGCAAAGTAATTCTGGCACATTACTAACAGTAAACTTAACAAAAGCTATTAAAAGGGCAGATTAAGTTCAATAAACAATTAAATTGATCAAAAGTTAAATATAAACAGTTGACAGGTTGTCCAAAATTCACTGAAATTAAGGTTGATTTTTCCTACAGTATTTAAACTAGTGTGGTGGGTTTTTTTTGTTGTTTTTTGTTTTTGTTTTGTTTTGAGACACTCACTTAATTCCTGTCAATTATTGGGTAAAATAAGGAACAAATCCTGATTTGGGGGTAGAATATTTCATGTGCTCTTAGAACTATCAGGTGGAGAAATTATTTTGTCCCTAGTGAAATCGCACTATTAGCTCATAAACATCATCTCATATATCTATTTTCACTCTGTACTTCAGAATAAATACACATTACACTCAAAATGTACTTTCTCTTTGCTGTCTTGGAGGGTAGTTGTGCTCTTACTAGATTCCAACAGTTCAGTTTATGTTCCAGTGCTTCACGAATTGTCTGTCTGTCTGTCTGTATGCACAGATGGATGGATGTTCCACTGTTGTGTCTGTACCTTCAATTTAGAACATCATAATGAATTCCCCAGGAAAATCGCATTCAACGGCAATTAAAATGATATTTAGGGATAAAGGAAGTTGCTATTGTTGCTATTTGAGTTTAATAATCTTCTTATTCCTTTTTCACTTTAAAAATATTTGTGCCGGGCGTTGGTGGCGCACGCCTTTAATCCCAGCACTTGGGAGGCAGAGGCGGATCTCTGTGAGTTCAAGGCCAGCCTGGGCTACCAAGTGAGCTCCAGGAAAGGCGCAAAGCTGCACAGAGAAACCCTGTCTCGAAAAAAAAAAATTGTAACTGGGAAGGCTTTTGCTGCCTCCTCCTGATGTCATTTGTTCTTCAGTGTGCAAAACAGTCTCACCAAAAATTTCTTGATACCAATAAGTCCATTAGGAGAAATTAACAGCACATTCTAAACTCACATAGAAAGGGCTGAGTCAGTGGTAGAGTGCTTGCCTAGAATATGTGAGACCCTGGCTTTAATTCCCAGCACAGTCAAAATGTTGGGAGTCTGTGCTATATCATGCAGTCCACAAATCAGAGGGCTGCCTTTATGAGATACAAAAGAAAAGAAGTATTTCAGAACACAATACTCCAGTAATGACTATGTAATTTTGATATTATTAATGTTCCTTATTTTTACAGTTTTCTGCAACTCTTTCATTTACAAAGCAAAAGTAGTGAATTAAAAGAGAAGCGAAGTCTGGTGTTTAGACTGTAATGAGTCGCTTATAGAGTCAAAGGACACAACTTAAAAAAGAAAAAGGTTTTGTCTTTTTTTAGCCACCGAAGAATTACTAGTGGATTTGCCCAATTGGCAATTAGGTAATTTCAGTGTCTATTGACTTAGTTATTCTTTAACTTCCTTCCTTTCCCAATTATCCCACTCTCACTTTCTTCCAACTAGCCTTCCACTATTGACCCCCATGAGTGTTTAAGTCTAGGTACTACAGGAGAAAGATTATGTGATGTTTTCTTAACAAATTTTCTCCATCAGGAATATTCTCCCCTCTATTAGGGGACGATTCTCTACCACTTATAATTTGCATTTAACCAGACCGTGTCATTTAAAATACTTTTAGTTTTTTCTTCTGCCTTAAAATTTCCTACCTTTAATTTTTTTATCTTATCTTTGGGGAATGTGTACTAAATGACACTATCTCTCATGGGTTGATCTTCTGTGCTGGTAAGTCTGATCCTCATGCATTGTGTCTCTGCACTTGATTTGAAATCCTCAGCTAAGACATTAGCTTTTATAATTTTTAAATATTTCAGAAAAGATTAGCAATAACACCTCTAACTTCAAAAAGTCTTCTTCCCTTATTATCTTTCTATATATTTTTCCTTTTAATCTTCCTGATAATAATTATATTCATTTTAAGCCTTTTTGAATTTCACGATATATTTTTATGACCCTTTTCTCTCTAAAAATTAAAATGAAAATTCAGATTGTATAGACTATATCAGCAGGAATTTTTGTTTAATATCTACAGAAGGCCATGGGAGTATACAGCAAGTGACAACTAGTGTTCAAAAGGCCCACCAACCAGACGAATAACTACATGTTGGGGAGCCCTACTAGGCAAAGTCCGGGCGGTCACTAGCTGTGGAAACCAGTTCTTTTCTGTCTGTAACTTTCTCATGTGCTACCACTCACCTCCCTATAAGAACAGCTGTGGGGTGCTGTCCACAGCCCATTGGTAGTGTGTTTTACATCTTTCAGCACACATACTGCTGTTGATGGTCAAGAAGATGATTTCTGCTTAAGCTGTATAATTCTAGTAATACTAGAATATTTTTTATAACAGACACAGGGAAGCAACTTTATTCTCAGTCACAAAGACAACTAGTTTTAGATTTCAAAACAAATTCAAAATAGACTAAGCTGCCCCTGCAGAAAACACACAGTTCCCAGGTATTTATTGCTAAATCAAGGTCAGGCTGCGTAGATTGAGACATAACCCCCTATTGACTACACGTACTCCTAGGCTCAAGGTTCAGCCAAATGTTTACTTTCTGTCTAGGAAACGTCACCAACTTAGAGCTACCCGGATGGCAAAGTGTGATTCACTGGCCGGTCAGCATGACCTTCCTAGCCTAAGAAAAACTGTGTGACTTATGTGTAATGAGAATGTGTTGGACCCTGAAAATATAATATATAATTATCCAGACTTTAACTGTGAGAGTGTAGTGAGTGTGTGTGTGTGTGTGTGTGTGTGTGTGTGTGTGTGTGCATGCTGAGTGAGGAATGTAGCTGAATGTACAGAGAGAATTGGAACTAAAGAGAACTGGAACTAGAGAGAATTGGAACCGAAGACTTAGAATAGAGAGAATGAGTAAGGGAGGGAGGGAGTGTGAGAGTGAGGTGTGTGTATGTGTTCAAAAGGAGATGAGTGTGCAGAAGTAATGTGAGAGTGAATGAATGAGGAAAGAGTGAATAAATGATGAATAACGTGAAGAAATGTAGCAGAGTAGAGAAAAGCAATGTGTATAGAAGAGAGATGTGGAGCTATGTAAGAAAGAGATGTCAAGGAAAAGGAAGCTGTGTAGATAAGAGATGTAACTGCAGAAGAGGTATGTGGCTGTGTGGAGAATGTATGGAGAATGCAACAATGTAGAATGTATTTATGTGGAAACAGACAGATTTTTCAGAGAAAGAGATTTTTTTTACAATGAAATAAAAGACAAAGTTACCAATGAAATAAAAGACAAAGTTACCATCAGAAAGCATGTGTGTTTCCTTATTTTTCCCCCCAGATAGAAAGAAGTCTAGCCTTTGGATAGATAAGAATTTTTCCTAAGCCCTCACTGCCTTTATGGATTTTTTGCATACCCTGGTGGTAGCTGGAGGCTGGACCCTCAAGCTATCAATAAATAACCCAAAAATTAAAAGCTATATCAACAAACACTATTCAAAGCATTTCATATATTTGAACAGCCATTCACATGGCTGTATAATTCTCTAGTATTTTTCTTCATTATAACTTAAATATCTCTATTTTTGTAACATTAAAAGTGTTTTAATAAATTTTGTTTCATTTATGACAAAACTATTTCTAATATATTTGATATAATGAAATATATATATATATCATGTATATTGGCTTTCATTTTAATTGCTATTAGTCATGATTTTTAAATTTTTAACTGCTAATGTAAAAACACCAAGACCAGTCTATTTACGTATATCATCCCCACTGAAATAGAGGTCACTGTCCTAAATGGACGTACTAACAGGACTACCCCTAATATAGTGTCATTCAGCAAATAAAAAAAGTATATTTTAAAACTTTTGGAAATTGGGGTAATAAAGAGATCCATTTCTCTGTGGAGAGCATCTTTAAAATGGCATGTCTCAGTTCACAGTGAATCAAAAGGGATAATTCTATTTGGTCTAAAGACTCCCAAGTGTCTCACTGTTAAGGGCCAACCTCTAATTCCAATTATATTCTTCAGACGGTTTTTGTAAAAATTGTTTTAGGGGGAGATGGGATGTCTCTGTGGATAGAGTGCTTGTTGTAAGTGCAGGAGGGCTTCCTTGGAATGCCCAGGACCCATATCATACGGTTAACCCAATGCTACAGGAGACAGGTAGATTCTAGGGGTTAATTGGCCTGATAGTTTAGCCTAGGGTGCTCCAGATTCAGTGAAAGGCCATATATCAAAATAAAACAAAAACAGAAAAATGTATTAATGTTCATAGCACATAAATAGAAACCTACAAAAATTTGGGAGAGTCCAGAATCCTTGTCGAGAATCAATTTCCACCCCCTCCATGGGATCCTATCTGTCCTCAGTCAGCATTCTTTCTCTAGTGTGAAGTATAGTGAGTAATTTACAGAACATTTTCTTGTTTTCAAGTCCGTAATTTGCTGTCTGTTCAACATATTTAAGTAATTATGATGTTTTTCCCCTAGTCTCTCTTTATGGATTCAGATTTAGGGAACTTCCTTTTATGGCACAAAGTTTATTCAAGCTCAGAGTATTTGATATATATTAACTATTGCTGTGCCTATTTGGACCCTTGTAAAAATAAATTAATATGAAAAGATTTTTACAAGATTAATTAAATTTGTTAAAATGTTTTAATTTTTTGATATTTTGGGTAAGAGAAATGGCTCAGCAGTTAAGAGCACTGACTGCTCTTCCAAAGGACCTGAGTTCAATCCCCAGCACCCACATGGCAGCTCATAACTGTCTGTAACTCCAGTTCTAGGGCATCTGACACCTTTACACCAATGCACACAAAGTAAAGTTAAATAAATTATTTAAAAATGTATAATTATTTCATAGATTAGTGTGTTTAATTAGGGGATAAAAATTCATGAACTTTTTCCATAAAAAACAAAATTTGAATTAAATGACATAAAGTATAAAATAAAATGATGTAGAGGATCAGAGGATGACATCTGACATTGACCTCTGCCTTCCCCACATACAGAAGGAGAGAGATAGATAGATGATAGAAAGACAGATCAACAGATAGATGACATATAGATATATGGATAGATAAATAGGTTACACACATCTGCACACCAAAAAACAAAGCTATATTAAGAAAAACCTTACCATCTAATTCTTTTCAGTGATACATTTCTAACTGAAATAATTGCAAAGTAACAGCTGAATGGTGAAGCAGTGAAGAAGAGGACTGACCCTTCATTCTGCCTAGAGAGTCATTTTATTGTTTTTATATTCTAGGAATCTTCAATACCAGAGCCTCAGAGGGCAAGTTTATCCTAATGTATCACTTTCTAAAAATATTCTAGTTGGTACTTTCCTCAAAATCATGACATTGCTTACTTCTAAACTTTCAGAAACTCAAAAAAACCTCTCACCCCTTTTACAACTTTCTTCATGAAAACTTGTGATTATTCATTTCTTTGTCGTTTTCAACAAAATCTCGTGAAGGAGAAAAATCGAATGCATGAAGTTCATAAAACACTTGGAATCATAGACTTCGAATGATCATTTTTAGCACATCCTTTACTTCATTCATTCAATTAATATTTATTGAGCATCTATGTTTTAAATTTTTTTCTAGAAATATAAATGTGTAAGATAAAATCTCTACTTTGAATTATTTTATAATCAAGGAGGCAGGAACATAAGTACCTGTGCACAAAGGGCATAATACATATACATTGGTCAAATATAACAAAATTTCATTGCACATTTGTAAAAAGGATAAATCACATTAAATAGGGAGATTTAAAAATATTCATAAGAAGAAAGAACCTTTGATATAACAAAATCTTCCAGGAAGGCAGAAACAGTGAATTTAAGGCAGAGGGAACCACATTTAAAAAGGATACAGAAGGCGGAAACTACAAAGTATATTTAGGATATGTTATTTGGAGAAAGTGCTATACACAAGAGAACCATGGGAGATTAGGAGGTAAAAATAAACCAAGACTCATGCATAGAAAGCCTTAAAGACTTAAAATGGAAATGTTTCAATCTCATTTGATGATGAATGCTAAGCTATTAGATGCCCCCCAAGCAGAGGATTGCAAGGCCAACTCTCTGTATAGACTTCTAAGAATGTGTTCTATAGAAGGCCTCCAGTTTCCTCTTTATTAGTGTACTTAGGAACTCCCCCCCAAGCAACCATGTGGACCAGATACACAAAGTAAAATGACATTCTATGCAAACTTCAGTACACATCAGTCTATATAGAAGAAAAGTTACAGCATGTTTAAAGAGCACACCATTACCCTTTTCTCCATTTAGAGTTCTCTGGAAGTTCTCATTACTGCTGCTTTTTTTTGTTTTGAAACAGAGCCTTTTGCAGCCCAGGTTACATGTAACATTCCCAATAATACTGAGTGTTGCTTTGAGTTCTTGATGTCCTGCCTATGCCTTCCAAGCATCGAGATTGCAGGTGTGCACCACCTCACCTGGAGACTTTTGTCTTCTTTATGTTATGAAAGAAATGGATAAAAGACCATGGGGCACAGCAGAAAATATGTTCCTTAGCTTTTCAGAACTGCACACACACACACACTGGAAACAAGAACAGTTTGTGGATGAGATTCAACAGAACCCACTGCACACATTCCTTCTGATCATGTTATAAGCCAAAACTTCCCTTTAATCCGCATGTCCAAGCTTGATTCCTAGTAGCTCAGGACATGGCTGCATTTGGTGATCAAGCCTCTGGGGAGGTGTTTTCACTAAACTGGGACTGTTAGAGTGAGTCTTGATCCAATTTGACATGTGTTCTTAAAAGAAGGTGAAACGTGGGCACACAAAAGACAGCAGAGGTGTGGGCTCATTGAGGAGACACCATCTGAGGAGCTAGCAAAAGGCAATCAAGGAGACTGAACATGGATCTGGGCCTTCTGGCTTCAAGAACTGTGAGAAAATGAATTTCCTCTGTGTAAGTTCCCCAGTCTGTTGCAGTATTTTTATTAATTTTTCTTGTTTTTATTTTTAGTGGCAGATGATGGTCAACACACACACACACACACACACACACACACACACACAAAGACAGATTAGTTTAACACTTGAATTATCTATATATTTCTCCTGGATGTGTAAATGAGCTTATGCTTAAGGCCTGAAGGTCACTTAAGTAAATCTAACTGAACATCCTGTTAGAGGTGATTATGAAGATGGAGCCCATTTAGGTTATTAACAAGTTCTGTGGGGCAGTAAGTATAGAACTGAATCTTAAGAATAAGTGTTAGGCACTGTGCCACTGTGCTCCCATTGAATACTAGAAAGTTACACTCTACCTGAGCTGTACAGGTAGCCAAAAGTGGACCATTATGCAGCCAGTTGTGGTCATTGAAAAGGGTTGTTTCCTCACCTCGCTGCCGCTGCTGGGCATGGGATGGAGCAAAGGCATGAGAAGATGTGGTGGGGTTTGCAACTGTAGCCTGTTAACACTTTCACATTTGATGGAAGCCAGAGAAACTCACACCAAATGTATTGGTGGGATTAGAGGATTAGATAATTTTAAATGCTGTATTATTTTTTCCCTTCAAGAAAAGGTCTCATGTTGTCAAGGCTAGCTTCAAAGTTGTTAGGTAGCCAAAAATGACCAAAGATGACCTTAAACTTCTGACACTCTGCCTCTAGCACCTCTAGCATACAAATGTTGGGATTGCATATGTACACCAAGAAGAAGCCTGTTCGTTTTAAATGTGGTGCTCTGGGTAGAACCCAGGGGTCCATGCATGCTAAGCAAGTATCTGACTGGCTTAGCTACATAACTAGCAGGTAAAGCTTAGCCTTTAGATTAGCTGATAGACTGCAACCAATCATATTCAAACTTTAAGGTGTGTGTGTGTGTGTGTGTGTGTGTGTGTGTGAGAGAGAGAGAGAGAGAGAGAGAGAGAGAGAGAGAGAGAGAGAGAAGGGGGAGAGACAGAGACACAGAGACACAGAGAGAGGAGACTTCAAAGTTAAGAAGTTAAGTCACAGCACCTCTCATTGTCACTGGTACTCTATTCTAAACACTGAACTAGATTTTCCAGATTACAAAATACAGTCTCCTGTCACAGCTCTGAGTGTGAACCTTTCTATGGAGCTAAAGATAGTCCTTTTGAGCATCGTCTCCCACCCTTTCCTTCCTTTCCTTTCTGGCAGTCAGGATGATAATTATAATCCCTATTACTTTTGAGAAACTTTCTTTTCCACCCACATGGCAGCTGAATCCCTGGGCTCTCTGCAACAAGCTTGGGGAAAGAGAGAGCCTCTCTCTCATTTTCTACATCTCATTCCTTCTCTTCTTCACTCCCTGGTGGGTTTCCTTGAACCATTTCCTGGAGACAAACATTGGATTTTCCTTCTTTCTCATGGGTGTTGAGATAGAGTGAATTGTGGATCTTAGGTAAAATGCACAGGGGATGGCTCATGACTAATTTCTCTCTTGAGGTCATTGGCCTACTTACGGAGAAGAGAAAAGCTGCAGGCTCTGGTCAGGGTAGCATAGAGTCTCTGAGCAGAGGGGCATAGCAAGCATCCTTTGCCTCCATTTTGCCTTAGTGTTTGTTTTCTCCAAATAGATATTTTCTGAAAGCTTTCACTGAGTGAACTTTCCCAGCCAAACAGAATAGTATAAGTATTTAAATGTTTTCCAGATTAACCTGCATAAGATGATGAAACAAACAATCTTCAGTCTTTCCTTCTTCTACGACTGTGACATTTTGAAGTCTACGGGCCAGTGGTGGCGTGCAAGCTTTCTATGTCGATTTGTCTGCTGTCGACTCATTAGGGAAAAGTGTTTGCAGAAAAATCAAAGAAACTAAGCTGGGTCTTTCATGCATCCTGTGAAGGGCTGTGAGATATTTCAGGCCTTTTTATTGGTGGTATTTATAGTAGCTGCTTGTTTAAGGTATGTTTGTCAGGTGCCTCCTATAAAATTACAAGTTTTAAATTGGCAGCTAATGAACATCTGGGAGAGGTATGTCAAGCACACAGCAGTTCTGGTTCTTCTCGAAGTTTCTGCCACAACTATTAGCACCCATTGGTAGAAGGACAGTATTTACAAGATATCTTCCTAGGGCTAGCTTCATATTTTTTCATTTCTTCTAGACCAAGTACTTGAATTCTTTAGAAAGAAAGTAGTAAATTTCCTTCACCTTTTAAGTTTTTAATATATCAGTGTGGACTCCTGGTAGTTGTTTTATTTCACAGGTTAAAATACATCTTGTTAGGTATTTTGTAGCTCCAAGTTTGGACCTTGTGACATTTTCCTGACCCCCATACAAAGCACTTCCTTGTTCTCTGCCATCAGATTTTCTAGGTTCGTGTTCTATTTTTCCCACACCAGTTTTAATCAACAACATCCCATTCCTTTTACATCAGAAAACTATTTAAGAAGCAAGCTCTGGTCATTGTTCCTAGGATGGCATTGCATCCAGGCTCTCTTGAAACTGTGGAAAATCCCATGTAATATATTCTAACAGATATATACTGCTGCACATCTATATATCTATAACTATCCTTTTTATTTGTTCATAAAAATCTTGTGATTATGTTGTTTCCAGTCTTCATAGGAAGTGTCACATATTAGAAGAAGCTGAGAAGAAGAAAGCCATAGATATATGACACATAACAGGATATTTTGATAGGACACAAGACCAGAAAAATAATGTTAGTAAACAATTCAAAGAGATCAAATAACCCAGATGATTAATACTAATGGTAAATCCTCATTTGAGAAGTGCTCTAAAACTACAAAAACATTATAAATATTACCTAAAGTACTAACAAGAATATGTGGAACTATTTATGCTATCTTTTACAGGTTTTTTTTTGAGGGGGGGTTCACAAATCTCAATTGCTTCAAGTAAAAAGGAAAGAAAAGCAATTACAAACAATTGTTTAACCTAGTATTTCTCAATCTTCCTTAATTACGGAATTTTATTTCTCCAGGAAATATATTTGCTCCACAAAGGATTTTTAGATTGAGTCCTTAGGTGTTTTTATATTTACTTTAACAAATGTATCATCTTACAAAGACAAATGAAGTAATATGTACTATTCTGATATCAGTGCCGAGATTCCTTATGAACTTAAGAATTAATAATATTCAGTAAAGTATAAGCCACAGGGGGCAGTAAGAAAGCTTAGCGGGAACAGGTGAAGGGTGCCAAGTCCGACAAGCTGAGTTTGATACCCAGAACCTACATGATGTGAGAAGAGTAGATAACTGACCGCCATAAGTTTCTCTCTGACTTCTACATGTACACTTCCATGCATGCACACACACAATCCCCCCCCACACACACACACATGCTCACACACACACGCTCACAAATTAAATTAGTAAATGTTTATAAATAAATGTTAAGGTTTTTTTCATAGTCTATATATCTTGACTATTTCTCTCCTATAGTAATTTTCCGTTGTCCATTATGCAAAAAGCCTTTCTTCAAGGATATATGTAATTATACTTTTTATTACATACCAAAAAAGCACATAAACCCATTCTTAACATAATTATACATGAATAAATGCAAGCTAGAGACACAGTGAGGCATCTTCCCACACCTATGATAGTTGGGAGCAAAACAGAAGAGTGTATGTCCTGAAGAAACTGTGATGAAATTAGAACCCTGATGCATTGCTAGTAAATCTCAAAATATTGTAATCTATTTATAAATTCTCTAACAGCATCCAACAAATGATAAAGAGTAACCACATGATCTAGAAATTCCACTCTGCTTTAATAAACCCAAAATGAATGAAAGCATACGTAATGGTAAAACCAGCATCTTTCAGAGGTTAGCAACAACCTGTGCTGATCATGTGTTCAATGAAAAAATGAAATGTGGTCTTTCCTGTGATATAATAGCATCAAAATTACGAATACCAGTTATTGCATGTCATAGTATGGATGGACTTTGAAAATGTCACTCTACTTGATGGAAGCCAAGCCAGCAACACATGGCACATGGAATGGTCTAGAATTGGCAAACAGCAGGAACGGAAGTAGCTTAGTGGCTGGTCAAGGCAGAAAGGATGCAGGGAGATTGTTAATAGGTTTCTGTTCAGTTTTCCCTAATTAAAAATTGTTGGTGGCAGATAATATGACTATATTGAAATGATAAACTTTAAACATTACTGGGTGAACTTCCTGGCCTATGAATTAAAATTCAATGATGATTCTGTAAAGAAATTTATGGTTGAAAAGAGAATTTACACAATAGTAAAATAATTTTACAGGTCACCTTATTGAATGGAAATCATTAATTATGTGATAAAATGGTATTTTTAGTAAAGAAAAGCTCAAATATAGAATTTATGAAGGTGCGTTTTTTTAACCTAGGTAGGGCAGTGCCTCTCCCCTAAAACAAAACAAAACAAACAAACAAAAAATCACGTACTAGCGTTTGCACAAGATACTCTGAGTTTTAGCTGTTAAATGATGTCAATGGATTTTCCTTTGTATGAACAGCACTGAATTTGGACTAAACTTTCAGCATTATAGTTGTGATATTCAATGACAAAACTAGTATGAAAAAAATACTGAATACACTTGATGATGTCTCTATTCAATTAATTGGTGTCTAAATGATTTTCTGTACTTTAATTGGATCAAACTACTGAGTACTTCTTGAAAATAAACCACCCCACTCATGATCTCTCTACCTCCTCCCATCGCTGAGACTAAACACTGGTGAACACGCAGAACACAAATATTTTTATTAAAATTTGTGAAAATTGTTCCTGGGAGAATTTTTTTCCTCTCAGCAGAACAGAAATGCAATTAGAGACAAGAGAGTGAAGTCTACTTAAAAATACCACCAAGCATTTACTGTTTTACTTCTACCTACCATACATTCTAGGAAAAAAATTTATGCATCCTGAATCTATTTGGTTTAGTATTTCAGTTAAATAGCAACCATTTAACTTATAAACAAACAAACAACCCATCTTGACCAAAAGCACACAATAGAATTTAGATAATCAACATTTTGCCTGCAATACCAAGTCAGTAATATGAAGTAATATACATCACAGTATAACACTTGTGTTCCAAACTTTAAAGCAATATGTTACTCCTCAAATTTTCTTTTATTACCAAATCAAAACAATTTTTGTGTATTTGAAACTGTAACAATATGCAAAAGAATTCTAAATGCACATAGTAGGGTTTACTCCATTATATATAACTATTAAAAAGTAGAAAAGCACAATTTTGAGGTCAATTATGTACATAAAGTTTTAGCATAAAATTTATTTAAGATGTTATTACTCATAAAATTCCTTCAGGAAAATGTTATTTACTGTAAAAGTATTAATTGTGGAAACTAACTCTAAACCCAAGAAATAATGTTGAAACTTATACTGTTGTTCATTAAATTAATATATCATGAGTAATGAATAAGATTAATAACCAGTAATATCAACTTTCTTTATGTCTTAGGCCACTTAAGATGTTCATATTTTTCTAATGAAAATAATATAAACAAAAGCAAATGTAGGCACATATCTAGTTGTATATCTTGGCTTACTATAGGTCTATATCACACAACTACTCATTAAATGATCTTAAGAAAAAAATATACTTACTGCCCTCTAGAGGTATGAACCAGTAGTGTAATAAGTGTAGATGTTGCTGGGCATATACAGTTTAAAGCTAACATGGCGTACTTAAACTCTTCTTCACAAACAACATGATCTGTTTGAAATAAAATAGGTAAATTAGAATAATTTACCTTTTGAGGGTAATATGTTTAAATATGAAAAATAAAACAATGAATGAAATCGCAAAAGTCTCAGTATAAGCATATTTATTTTAGGACTGTTTTTTCAGGTGTAATATCATCCCCAGAAATACATTTTGTAAGACAGAGTGCTGCAGAACGAGTTCGTGACTGGGCTGGGGGCTATAAAGGTAGAATTCTAATCCTGACAAAGTGGGGAACCTTGGTAAAATGCTAAAAATGCCTGTGCAAGTCGGAGAGCAACAGCTGGTTTGAGATGCAGTTCAGGTGGTTGGATTCCATCATTTAGGATCACAAATACAATACTACTGATTTTCTAAAAACATAACAATATGGTATTTTACACTTCAAAATTATTAAAGTACATGGTAGGCTATTTGACTAACACAAGTAATATTTTATACTATCAGAGCCACAGTAATAATCTTCAAAATTAATGTTAAGGTGAATTGAAGTAAAAGTGCACTGTCAATAACCTAAAGTTCCTAAACTCAAAAGTGGATAGTGTCCAGCTAGGAAAGATAGAAAGTGGCATCTCACTGACATAAAAGGAAAAGAGTGCTAGAGGATGACAGAGAGGAATGTCAGCCACATCTGAAGGAGACAAAGCTACTTAGCCCAAATTACATTGCTACCCTATGGGAATGATGACAGTTATTTGATTTTCTACATAAATCATACTTTTAAAAAGGAAACAAACTATTGTTAATCTAAAAGCAACCATCCCCATGCTAAGTGTTTTACATTAGTATTAGAAATTGAGAACCTAGTAAGTATCTAAGAAATATACACATTCCAGAAAATAGGAATTTTAGCTAATGGAAAGACAGAAAGATTACAGTTGTTAGTGAGATTAAAAACTGTAAAAGAAAAATAAACACCAGGCAATACAGGCAGAGGCAAGAATGAGTGACTTCAGAAATGAGGTAGCAACTGTTCCACTACAACTATTAGCAAGATGATTCCTGGTTAATGTGGCTGAGCATATAGAAGAAGAGCTCATTGCTTTTTATTTTTAATTTTGCTTAAATGTTGCTTTTATTTCTCTTTGTTACATTTCATGTGAGAAATATTACACTAGTTATTACCTCAGCATTTAGCCTAAAACGTACAAAGTATCTCCTAATAACCTCTGCATCTCTCTTCACTCCCCTTAGTCCCTTACCTCCTCCCTCTCTTCCCCTTTCAGATTATCATTATGTTGAAATGACAGTTGAGGAAGACTTCAAAAATACATAGCAATGTTATTTAATGTTTTGCAAAAAGGGAGCAGATTCTAACTCCAATTTGAATGTTAAGATCTGTACTGAATATTTGCAAAAGAACAGTGTATTTAAACCACCCTCTCAATATTTCTCAAAATAATTTTTGAATGTGCATGCCTAATCTGTGAGAGAAAGGCAACAAAGCTGTTAAAGGCAGAATGCAGTTGCTTTAGACTCCTATCTTAGCAATGCATAGGGGACCATGATTTCAAACTAACACTCGCAACATATGATCTGCGAAAAAATATATACACTTCATAACATAAGACAGGACTTTTAAAAATCCAAACTGTAACAGAATAATTGGAAGCTTGATTACCATATGTACCACCACATGCGGTTATTAATTTTCACTAAGAGGCATAACCATATTTCTTCAAATAGAACAACTTGAAAATTGCAGTACATGGGTGATGCTTTGTAAATATTTCATCATGTTTTCCTTCAATAGTTAAAAGTGAGGCATTGTGGCCTTTCTTTATTCAACAGTTATCAGAATTTTGGAGTGAATGATTGTGGAGTAATTGTATGATGATGGTCTTCCCCCCCACCCCATAAAAGCTATACTGTTCTTTACTCTACTAATGTATTAAAATCCTCACATGGCTCCTCTCTCAGATAAAGGCTTTGGAGCACCAATCAGCCCTTCAGACTTAAAGCACATTTGCCACCATTACCACCACACAAACATAAAGTATGTTCTGCATTTTGAGTGTCATAAAAAACCTGCATGTAAATTAAAATGCACTTCACTATCTTTAGCATAGCATGTGACTCACTGATAGTACTTCGAGACAGCCATCACTATTTTCTACTAGTGTCAACATCTATTACTGACATGACTATTGGTGCAAGCCTCCTTTATGTAGCATTTTCTTGTTTATTTTATTCCAACACTTCCATAGGAACAATTCATGCTTCATTGTTATGCATTTCTCCTTGCATGTTTTCAGTAAAAGAAGTGTTCAAAGTACCTATTGCACAAAGTAGGCACAAAAGGCTAGTGAGAATGCTTGGTGAATAAAGAGCTCTTTGTTCAACCAAGAAAGCCTAAAATAGAGGACTAATATCCAGGTATATAATGAACACACACACACACACACACACACACACACACACAAACAAAACTATATATCAAGAAAAACAACCTAATTTAAAAATGGCTAGAAACACTTAAGTACACCTTAAACATGCTTAAATATTAGGAAAATGCTAGTCAATATTACTTTGATTTCATTTTACACCCGTCAGAATGGCTAAGATCAATAAAACAAGTGACGGGTCATGCTGGCGAGGATGTGGAGTCAAGGCAACACTTATCAATTGTTGGTGGGACTGCAAAGTTTTACAGCCACTATGGAAATTAGTGAGGCGATTACTCAGGAAGATGGAAATCGATCTACCTGAAGATTCAACTGTATCAGTCTTGGGTATATAGCAAAAGGACATTTCACACTACTACAGAGACACTTGTTCAACAGTGTTCATTGCTGCTCTGTTAATAATGACCAGCAATTAGAAACAATCTAGATTCCCCTGATCAGACAAATGGATAAAGAAAATGTGGTACATTACACAATGGAGTATTACTTATCCTTTAAAAAAAAACTGAAATCATGAAATTCTCAGGTAAGTGGATGGAACTAGGAAAAAAGAAAAAAACCCACCCTCAGTAGGTAATCCAGACCCAGAAAGACAAATATGGTATTTAGTCACTCATATGTGGGGAAAAAACAAAACAAGCAAACAAACCCTTTTCTAAATGCAAAAACATTTTCTTTTCTAAGAACTTCCACTATTTGGGAGCTAGGGACATGAATCAGTTTGGGTAAAAGAACTGGTTATGCAACCATGTTAGCCTAAGACCAAGTCCAAGCACCTAAAAGAAAAAAAAAAAGGAGCCAGGTTGTCTATGTGTGTCTGTGATGCCTGTGTTGGGACAAGGATCCTGAGTGCTAAGCTATTCTAGCCCAAAGAGTGACCTTCAGGTTCAGTAAGGGACCCTGTCTCAAGCACTAGAAACAGAGTGGTAGAGCAGGATCTTTGATGATCTCCTCCAGCCTCTACGCCCTGCACACATGCATCACAAAGACAGAAACATTAAAATCTACAAACACACACACACACACACACACACCTCTTGCTAGATTTGAAAATTGCTACAAATAAATCCAACCCAGAGATACTCTCCTGGGAAAAGCAGAGTCCTCCTAATGTGATTTGATGTCATGTAAGTCACTTGTGTGCTGAAACATGTTAACTTACTTAGATCCTGCTGCCCAATCCTGCTGGTCAACCACATGTAACTATCCATAAGTTAAAATTCAATAAAAGTAAAAGTTCAGTTCTTCTGTCACACTGGGATGATTTAAAAGAGTTGGGTAACAATTGTGATTGCTGACTAACCTGCTGGGCAGGATGACATGCTTCCTTTGTCACCACTAGTTTCATTGCTTAGGCTTCTTCTTGTGTCAAATGGGTTCTCATAAGCTCTAAAACAAGTAGGATATATTTCAAATTCCTCAGCATATCACTCACCAGCAGTCAGAACTTAGACAAGCTTCCTAACATAATGCACCATTCCTGTGTACCTTCTCTGTCATATGGCAGCTAAAAATGTTCCTCTGTAACACCAGGAGAAAAGGCAGAACATATGGGGATGAATACAGGCAGGGGAGGAGTAGCTGTGGAGGTTTAGGAAAGTAATGTTGTTCTTACTATGGCTCTATTTTCTTAGTCAAATAGATGGAAATGATTAGGAAGAAGGTGGCAAAATAGAGGTTGCAGATAATCTGTTGTTTTCTTGTGTTTTTTCCTTTCGCTTCACTAAAATGCAGGAAACTTGGGCCAGGAATAGAGCTCATTTGGTAAAGTGATTGTCTTACAAACACGAAGACCTAGTTTCCATTCCCAGAACGCACAGGGGGGAAAAGCCTGATGTAGTGAGCCACACAGTTAAGCCTAGCACATGAAAGCAGAGATAAGAGGGCTTACAAGATAAGATAAGTGTGACTGCTGGCCAGTGAACCTATGCTATTTGGCAAACCTCAAGCCATTGAAAGCTACCTTCTCAAACACCGAAGAGTACAGCTTCCTGAGAAGTACATCCAAGGTTGACTTCTGGTCTCCATGCACAAGTACATACACATGCACTCATATGTGATCTGACAGGAGAAATGGAAAAGATGAGGTGGGCACTTTAATAGGGTGAGAAGGAGGTAAATATAGGAGGAGGGATGTGGGTAAAATAACAATAAGGGTGCCTTCAAAAGCCACAAAATATCATAAAAAATATTAACTATTTCGCTAAAAAAGGCCAATAACATATTCAATTCCACATATGAGCTTTACCCCCCTGAGCTGACAGTTCCCCTTTAAGAGCCAAAGACAACCTAACAAAAACATCAATATGAGACATGAAAAGCCCTCTTCTGAGTTGTTGACCAAGGTGTCTAAGAGACTCCCCAAACATGCAGCCTATTGTTGCTGTTTTTGATTATGCCCACAGAGTGGAAAGTCAGTCCTTATTGCTGATGACACCATGGACTGGAGAAACAGCCCAGGGATTCGTGAGCTAGAACTAACCTGAAAGAAAGGTGGGAGGCTAATCACCAGTCCTACCCAGTTACTATGCTGATGAGCCACATTAGGAATTGCATGGCAAGGTAACCCTCAGGGTGAAGTAGTGCTAAACATATGTTGGTGTTAACTAACTGCTCCATAATTGGACTTAACAACCCACTCAACAAGAAGGAAACCAAGTACAGAAAGCCTAGGTACATATGCAGAGCTAACGAAGTCATGGATACTGGAAGAGAATCTGCTACCACTGATTTACTAAACCAGCATCATATCTAACAATAAACAGCTATAAGCAGCTGTCCTTATAGCCACAGAAACATATAGTCTTGACTCCTCATCAAGGAAACTGCTCTTTGCAACAGAGACAACCACTACAGAAAACCACCACAACCAATCAAAATCAACACTGTGGAGCCTGGTCCAAATGAATACATCCACAAAACAACTTCCACACCTAAATCTCAGAGAACATTGAAGAAGAGGTGACAAAAATATTGTAAAGACCATAGGATAGGGGAGTTTGTTGTGAAATTGTGTCTCCTAGTAATATCAGAAGCTACACTCATACAATTTCACCAACATGACTGTCCAAATGTAAACTGAACAAGGTCAAAACCAGTGGACATGCCAAAGAGGATGGGGAAAACCCTATGAGGCCTTAGTCCTACACAAAGAACTGTAAGCAACTGAGAAAATCTGGAATCGGGAGAGGGGATCTTCTCTATGGAATAGCACACAAATTGGCTATCTAGTACCAAAAAGTCAGTCCTGAAAACATACATATAAGTAACACTATATTACCTAAACATTATATTTAGGAATGTATATATATATATATATATATATACATATTCATACATGCATGCAACAACAGTTAGTGAAGAAGAGGGCCTTGGGTTTGAAGGAGGTCTGGGAGGGATGTGCAGGAGGACTTTAGGGAGGAAAGGGAAGAGAGAAATTTTGTAATTATATTACAATCTCAATCCCCCCCCAGAAAATCTCTAAAAGATTAAAAATAAAAAATTGCAATTCAACATTTTTTTTCTAAAACTATCATATAAAATACGTAGGCCATAGAGGCTTATAATGCATCAATACATCCAGGCAGAAACCTTTTCTCTTCCAGTGTCTGTTTTATATGTAGTAAGCACAAGTCTACAAAAGAGGTCAGAAGAAAAAATATTCTGATGAGAGTCAACTGCACCTTGCTGATTTCAGTTAAGAACATATTTGTTCTAAGATAAGAAGCCATAATGTTCCAGCAGAGATAGAATTTCTAAAGTAGGACTTTACTTGAAATCAGAAATAAAATCAAATGTCCACAGATCTGAACACAGAAAAATGAAAAAGTGTGCTTCAGAAAATGCTTCCCTTTGAGAACCTTTTGGGGGCTGTCCTTTAAGGTATCTTGAACATAATATTGACACTGGATAAGGACCAAATTCTAGTACTGTGATGCCTTCCCAAGGACATGTTTCAGATGATACCATAAAAGACACATTACAGTCAAAAGGAAATGATGGACAGGGTACCAGCAAGTAGATAACTGAAGTTTAAGAAGGTTTTTTAGACCTCTGCATAGAGTGTGGACACACAGTAAGTACCCAAGCAACTGCAGTGCACTTTCAACCTCATCATCACAGAGTGACTAGTGAGGATGCTACAGGATAGATCTTGCATATCACAAAGGAAACTAAGCACTTCCCAGGGACAGAAGTGGTGTTTAATAAAAAAAATAGTGTACCACAGTACTTCTGGAGATCTCTCGGTTTCCATGTCACATAACATGCTGAGACACAATATCTACTATGAGGTTCGAATTTATTCCCTTTCCAAAAACTGTCATTTTATTGAAGTTACAGTGTTTTATTGTTCACATACAGGGGCCAATCATAATGTCAATAATGAACAGGTCACTGAGCAAATGTAATATTTAAGAGCCAGATCATTGGGGGCTATGTTTAATTAATCAGGTATCCTAGAACAGGGCTGGTGTAGTACCCACTGGGTATGTGAAGCATTTGTTATGTATGGGGAATGGATAAGAATCGAAGAGTTTTGATTCTTGGATGAGCAAACATTTGTACTACAGCCAGAACTGTAGGTAAGAATAATCCTTTTCTTGGTATCAACTATCTCTGGCATTTGTTACAATAATAGAAAGCTCCTCAATATAGCAGGAATAGGTATTAGACTCTAAAGTGCTGTGGGATGGTCTGTATGTCAAATTGCTCTGATTGGTCAATAAATAAAACACTGATTGGCCAGTGGCCAGAGAGGAA